>JACXGI010019230.1:0-12353 GCA_016801175.1 Esox masquinongy
CTAATTTTTTGAGATACTGAATTTGGGGTTTTCATTGGTTGTCAGTTACAATCATCAAAATTAAAAGAAATCAACACTTGAAATATATCAGTCTGTGTGGAATGAATGTATACATTATACAAGTTTCACTTTTTGAATGGAATTACTGAAATAAATCAACTTTTTGATGATATTCTAATTTTATGACCAGCACCTGTATTGTCTCCCTCAGAAAGCTTAGGTCAAGTAGCCAAAGTTTTGCCACGGATCTTGGTAGCATCATGCTAAGGGGATGCTACTTTGCATCAGTACCTGGAGAGCCTTTAAAAATGGAGGGCAAATTGGACAAAGTACAAAAAAATACTGGAAGAAAAACCTGCTGATGTCGGCAAAAGGCGTGGGACTTGGGAAAATATTTTCCAGCAGGACATTGACCCAAACATACAGCCAAAGCCTCACTGGAGTGGCTTAAAAACAAAAAGGGTAATGTCCTGGAGTGGTCAAGTCAAAGACCAGACCTCAATCCAATTGAGAATGTGTGGAAAGATTTGAAAATGCTGTTCACCAAATGTCCCCATCCAACTTGAAAAAGCTAGGCCATTTTGCAAATAAGAATGGGCAAAAATGTCTGTGGCAAGATGTGCAAAGCCTGGCCTCCACCAAATATTGACTAGAGTGGTGAAAACTCCAAATAATTTTCTGTTTTATATGTATAATTAATTAGGAACTATTTGCAGATTTTAATTTTATTTTGATATTATGGACTTTTTTGTGTTGATCAGTGACCAAACCTCCTAAACATTTTGTCAAACAATACAGTGCAGAAAAGTCCAAGAGGTTGAACACTTGAGGTACAGCACCCACAAAACTGGACTCATTTCAATGGCCATTTGAAACCTACATTAAAAGGAATGTGGACATCCTTTGTGGTGCCATTGTGCTTAGCGCAATTGAATGTCTTTACCAAGTAGCATTGAGCTCTGCAGACGTCCTTGATTTGTAGCAGTATTATTGTGGTGCCTGTTAAACATTATTCCTCCTGTCCCCGTTTCTTTCCTGTTGGCTTGGTACAGATAGACGTGCGCGTGTGTGTGAGTGTGTGTGCGTGTGTGTGTGCGTGCATGCACATAGTCATCCAGGTCTAACAATACATTTGAGGACCAGAAAGATAGCAGAGCCCAACAAACAGGTTCAGGGTAAAAGAGGTTCGGTTCAGGGTAAAACGTACAGTTGGGGGTTAGTATTGGTGTTGGGTGTGTGATCCAAATGGGACTGTACATGTCCCCCGCATAGATAGTAAAACCTAAAAAACATCCCCCCGCTACCCTTCACCCTCCCCCTGCCCCTTTCCGCCCTCCCCCGTCTCCCCCCACCGACCCCTGTATCTCCTCAGCCTCACGTGTCTCTCTCCATCCTCCCTATACACCCCCCACCTCAGGCCCTCCACCCCGCCTCTCTCCATCCTCCCGCTGCCGAGACAGACAGAGGGCCAGCCATTTGCATGGCTGTACGCTGCTCAGTGCTAAGCCGAAAATTGCATTTGTCGATGGGGCCGGGATTAGCTTATTTTGGATTTACTGGGACGCCAAGGGTTTGCTAAAAGATTGGGCGAAGGAGTGGTGGGGGGTGGGGGGGGGGCGTTGGGGGGTGTGTGGACTGCGTGTGCACGGTTTGTGTGTGAAACGATCCACTACAGTAAAGCAGAGGGAGAGTAATAGTAAATACAAAGAAACAACAAGCAGAATGACTCATTGGTTGCTCGTCATGTTCCACACGTGGCGTTCCGGACGTTCTGCGCCCGAATCCGTAATCTTTTGTAAACGTTCCAAATCACTCCCGACACCCGTCAAGTCAGGGCTAATCTCACCCAGTGCCGCAGCAACAAGCAATGGCGATAAGGAAATGATGTCAGCGTTTTCACGACCGTGAACATGAATAATGTATAAACTACTTTTATATTCGGCTAAGCAACTCCCTCCCACCGTTACTTATGCAAGAAAAATAGTTAGTTAGCGGCTCTGTTTGCTTCCCTGAGAGAGAAAAGTGAATCAAAATTTAACATTTCTACTTCCTGCAAATATGTTGAATAACTGTACACTTCACTTTGTTTGGCCTTGGAATAGAAATACGCTTCTCCGCCAGTGCTTGAAGTACTGTAAATATTGTCATTCTCTGAAGAAAACCTTGTAACTTCACTTTTGCCAATTTTCTCTTTTTGTTAATTTATTGAAACTCCTTTTCATTTCGTGACTCTAGGACCAAGAAAACATACAAAATAGCTGTTGAACCTTTCAAAACGCTATGCACATGTCATAGAGCGGTTCACATTGTTCAGGTGTGTGCGTGTGTGCGTGTGCATGTGTGTGTGTGCGAGCGCGTGTGCGTGTGTGCGTGCGAGCGCGTGTGCTTGTGCGCACGCGTGTTCTGTGAAAGCGGTGGTGAACTCTCTGACATAAAGTAATTGTCCATTAGCAAACTTCAGCTGATGTGTCACACCTAACTGCAGCTAAGGCTTCTATATAAACCTAATAAGCTGACTTCCCCCACCTTCATTTTAGGTGTCTGTTACCGGCATTTACCCGCTAAGCAAAATAATTTGAAAGATGTCTTTTCAGCGTCTTTTCAACCAGAAAAATGCCTCGTCGATGTCTTTTCACCGGCGTGTGCTAGCAGGGTGTCTTCCTGGACTCCTGTCTGCGTAATAGATAGCTCATTGAACTGCTAACGTGATCAGTATCCTAGCCTGAGACATTTAAGCAGCGCTGCAAATGCAGTTTAGCATGTGTGTGTGTGTGTGTGTGTGTGACCAAGTGAATGGCGTGTGTGTGTGTGTGCGCGTGTGTGTAAACCAGCACTAACACTTACACAGAAAAATCTTGATTCCCATTAATCCACCACCCAGCTTCGACAACGGTCACTTAGGTGAGTCCTCACATAACACTCGCCCCCTCGCTAACGGCGGTAATCGGGATCGCCGTATCAAAATGGCAACTGAAACGCAACGGCGCGGCTTTCAGTCGGAGTTCCGGGGGTCCCGTCGCCCAGGCTGTGTTCTAAAAATGTCCACCTCGTGCTGATGCACGACTTTGGACCGGAGCCCCACTAAATGTGAGGCGGTACACGGAGAGTAGTGAGCCAGTAGGGAAACGACATTCACCGTCTGGACACTGGCTGAGTGCACGGCCACCGAGCCAGACTACAGTGAATATACATATAGGTTGTCGAGACAAATGGGACACGGTTCAGTGGGGAGTTATACAGAGAGCTCGCGTAGGCGATGGAGATTACAGCTGGCGACCTGTTAGCGCTCCATCTGTCATAGTGGAACTGTGTCGTCGGTTTGGCCAGTCGCTGCATGATAATCACGTGCACTGTTTGGAAAGACCAGCACGAATCTAACATCTGATTCTAGAGACTCCGCTACGACTTCCCCCGTGTTCTCACTGAATTCAAGTATATTCAAGATGGATGCGGAAGCGCTCGATGAATCAGGGGGGTCCGTCGGCGAGCACAGGACTGCGGTGTCAGTGCCGGTGACTCAGCGGCCTCTAAATCTAAGAATGTGAAGGAGGTTTCCTTTAATCGGACTCCAGCGACCGGACGGGATGGAACAATCAATTGTTTTCCTCAACATAACCGAGACGTAACCTAACCATAATCGCACCGCCGATGGAATTGGGGACTCGTGTGGTCTTGCCTGAGCCGCCGTTTGCTGAACCAGCGGAGTTGAGGACTCCTGAGCAGTTGCGGTTGGTCGTGCCACTGGTGCACCAAGCCATTGTGGGGGCTGAGAGGGAAGGTGCGCGACAAGTCACACTAGGAGTCACGTATGAGAAAGGGCCTGGTGGCCAGTTTAAGCCAGTTTTACTACTGTTGTTTGCTCCTTGGGGTTTTAAGGTCGGGTGTTTTGTAAAAGCACTTTGTGACAACTGCTGATGTAAAAAGGGCTTTATAAATAAATTTGATTGATTTGATTGATTGAATGATTGATTTTGCCATTCACGATGTAAGCTGCGCACTCCCCTTGACCAGAGCATCCATTTCCCGGCAGATGCCCAGCGACCAATTAGGCCACGTAATGCAAACCCCACGTGCCATGAACTTTTCCTCAGGGACGTTACCAGGCCAGCTGGACCTGATGAAGAGGAGAGAACTGGATCCTGTTCAGAGGCCTCCTTAAGCTTCTGGAGAGAGACCCGGGTCTGGATGGGTTCATGCAGCATCTGGATTATCTCATTTTCCATGTGTTCTGAGCCGGTGGGTGGAGTTGGGGCAGAGACAGAGCCTCAAGTTAGCCACGTGGGATTGCACAGATTCACCGGGAAAGTTGGTGAAGCTGTCTGAGGATGAATCGTCAGAGGAGAGCCGTCGGTGCGGCAGAGAAATACATGTTTTACGGTCATTAAGCAGTGTTGGTGACAAATCATGCTTCTCAAAACGCTGGTCTCCCTCTCCCAAGCAGGGAAATATGTTTTTCAGTGCGACATTGACATTCTGAAGCCCACGCACTATTAGAAAGCCCACAGGTTTCAAAACCCTCTAACTGGTCGAGGCGCAAAGTGGTAATAAACGGATGGGATGAGGCGGCTGCAGAGAGAGTCCAGCCGTCTTTGCCCGTCCGCGTCGCAATAGAAGGATAACTCTTGCGGCCCGGTGAAATAGAGTCGATAATGTGGTCCCTTACCAGACGCCGGTGACCTTACGGAACAAAACAATCAACCGTGTGTCGCAAAACATCAGGCGTGGCCTAGCGATAACGCAACTGTGGAACTATGTGCTAACGCAGCCCAGCTAGCAGCAATATGAGCCTGCTGTGCATACATAACAAGAACCGAGACATCTCTACCTCCACCGTTACGCCTCTAGTGATCCGTGAAAGCATGTAGGGCCTCATGCATTAAGACAGCATACCGGTTGTCTTATTCTCTTCCCTGTTGCTTCTCCTCCGAAGTATAGACTGAACCCAGGTCTTGGACCTGCGCCAGAAGCCAAACAACATCAGAGTAAACACACCCTCCTCTGAGACACCGTGACGGAAACCTGCCCTCCTTGACACACATAGAAACACTCAGATGATCTAGGCTAACGTAGTGACGTCCTGTCTTTTCATTTCTGCCGTTTTCCGTTCCTCTACCGTCCACTCTGTTCATCCTTCTCCTTTGCCATCTTCTCTCCCCTGTTTACCTTCTCTCTCTCTCTCATCCTCTCTGCTTCCCTCTTCTCTCTTCTCTCCTCTTCTCTCCCCTCGTTTTCTCTCTACTTCTACTCCCCTCGTCTTCTCTCTTATGCTCTCCGTGTACATGAGTTTGTTCATTTACCCGTATTTCTAAAACGGAACCATTATTTCAAAAGCATTGGAACTGGTTAATAACGTTCCAATACTGTTTTTTCCCTAGTGTTGCAAACAAATGCAATAACGATGCACTCCTTATATCCCTCAGCAAATGCGCTCCTTAAGTCCCTCAGCAATGTCTCCTTCCGTCAGTCTAGCGTATATTTGTAGTCCATATTTAGGGTGCCTGCCCCCTCCCTCTGAGAAGAATTACATTTTAAAAGGATATAGCTCTAGTGAAATCAAGAATATAAATATCGCTTTTGAACGATGAAGGAATACACAAGCTAGTATGGACCTGAAAAGTGATGAGTTGGCCATATTTCTCCTCGACATGTAAGCTATACGTCTGTCCAAGGAGTAGCAAGGTAACAAACAGGAAGTCTACATGTACTGTATATGTCTAGCTTGGTTATAGGGCAGGCTAAGCTACAAAAACGAGGAATTAAAACATGTCTTGCATAACGTTAGCTAGATTGCTAAGCTAGCTAGCTGTTATCTAGTTAGCTGATAAGGCTATTAGGGTGGTGATACCTTTTTTATGCTATTACACCCATAGATGCTACAGGGTTGAACTTAACAATATCATGTTTAAGTAGACACTTTCATACTTATAGCCTTAACAGAATAAAATGTGTGTTAGATCATGTTGACCAGCAATTCAAGAATGTAAAACCAGTGATGTTTAAAACTGGGTCAGAACAAGACAAATAAACTGCAAAACAAACCAAATAAACCTACATAAATCTACTTTTTGTAAATAAAAAGTATCCTACATAATGTAAAAAACCCCACAATTTTAGAACCGCAGAGTAAAAATAGCACTGAACCACAGAATCTGAAGAAAAGGTTCAACTCAATACCCACGACAATAAACAAGAAAAGGTAAAGGTAAATCTGAATACTCACAATGAGATAAACATGGGTTTTTAGTCTTTTCCTCTCTTCAATCACACTCTTATTGACCGCATATATACTGTGTACGTACGCGTGCATGCGTGTGATTAACAGATCGCAGGGAAATAATGAAGACGGCTCAGAATATGAATCCTTATCAATTATTAGTATTTCTGAAAAAGATTGACTGTATTTAGCAGAGGCCATCTTGTTTTACATTCCCTCTACTAAAGATAAGACCGGAAACCATAAACAGGCTCTCAGATATAATGTATTAGATACCAGAATGTAGATAACTGATGATAAGAGCGGTTTGTACATATATACTAGTTTATATTTTCTTGTGATATCTTTAGCAATGAACAGCTACGCGCTAGCAACATGAACAACTTTTTTTGGAGTACCTATTTTTTTTTTTACTAAGCTTTGCCTGCTTTATCATTTCAAGTCTGAAACAACTTACATGCTCTGATAGTCAAGCGAACAACTGCGAAGACCGAAGGCACAGTGCATGATCATTACAGGTCACAGTGAGGTCGCAGATATTTCACCCACATTCTTTTTAGTCACCTGCTGTGGTCAGAATTCTCACCCTGTCTTTCTTCGCTCAGGTAGGTGGGTTTGGGTCAAGCAACTGTTGACCCAAAAGCTGACTCAATGGAGCCCGTTATAAAATGTACCTGACTCCGAAAAGTAGAAGACTACAAGGAAGAGGTGAATAATGTTGTCTTGTCTTTTTACAATGCCATGGGACCCAGGAGGAGGTAGTAGACCAATCACAGATTAATTTAAATGTCATTCTTTCTTCTTCTTGTACACACACGCACACACACACACACACGCACATTGGTTTTTTCACTTTCTGCAGGCATTGCAGAACGCAGTCATTAAGGCCAAACTTGTGTATACGGCATTTCTTTATCTTGACTAAGCTAAATCTGCAGGGCTTTGCAGCACATCTGGCCAGAGCTCTTATTGAGCTGAATCCACGCAACGCAAAATGGAGATGGATTGTTGCTGTGATACACAGATACTGTATATACTGTAGCCCGAGACAGTTTCAGGACGTTTCCCAAAATACATCATCAGACAAGCAAAGGGAGGTCTGCCTCTCGTCAGAAACAGAAGCGCTGTTGTTTTCAGTGAATTGGTTAATGATGCATAACACAATGAAGAGATGCCATAATGCAGAGTAGCTAAAACGTCTTGTGTTTTTAAAACAATTCGATATTTTGTGTGGAATCCCTTAGAATGCAAAACATTTGTGTTCTTTTCCCTCCCATTGACTGTTCATTGTTGTTCCCTGTGAAAGTGATCCCACATCTAGCTTCAATGACGCTGAGGTCAGGGCACTGTGGTGACCTATTTAATACCGTGAACGTTCCATCTGCCTACCTTCGTTCTAAGCAGGTCTTAGGCGTCTTTGCCGAGTGTGTGGCATTGTTATTGTGCTGACATTTTGCTGATCAGTCAAAGATGGCCGTTTCTTGTAAGACCTCACCGTCAAAGCATGTACTTTGGCGCCAGATGACTGTGCAGACAGCATTTTCCATCTTCCTTTGCTTTTCTGTCTTCAAATTTCTTTTTGACACCTCTTACAACATACTGTACCCATTACCATTTTTGGGGCAACACAAGAAAATCCGATTGCACAGTACTGAACATACTGTCTTTTATAGACTGAAACGAATGTGTAGTTACTGGATATTAGCCTAAAAACACAGAGCCTGGAGAGTATGTAGCTCGGCATGCAACCAGAAAAGAATAATTGACTCTGATTTTAAATTACCTTTGGCTTACAAAGGCTGTATTGAACTGAAGTTAGAATTTACAAGACATTTAAAAGAATTACATAAAGGTGTTATGACTCACCTACAGTATGTCATGTGAGTTGAAGAGTTTATAAGTGTGGCATGAATGTGAAATTCAAATAGGAAGTAACCCATTACGCAAAAGACACAACCCTTTGCTTTATAAAAATGACATGTTATGCTGTAGGCCAATGCTCTCAAGTTATGTTAGTGTTGCTCCCCAAAAACAATGACCATGATAAAATCCCCCAATGTAAGGACATCAAAAGTGGCTTTCATCTGCAACCAAGTTAAATCTTTCACAACAGAAATATGCACACTTTTTATAACATTCATGAAAGCCTACAATACCCGTCCAACCATCCCCCGCTGAAAGATTAAGCACTAGGGCTTGGCATCATTGTAAGTGGTGATAATCAAGGCCTTGTCTACAGCATGATAACAGAAAAGGAATTTCTACTTGGCTCTAAAACACACATGCAAGCTTTGCATATCCTTCAACCCTTTAAAACCCTACAGTAACCTGTGAATCATTAAAAAAAATAATCAGAATGACATTTTCTGTAGGGTCATTTATTTAAAATGTAACATCTTCTGTAATTTATAACACATCCATAAATAATACATATATTACATTCTTTATACTATAACACATCCATAAAGAATATATATATATATATATATATATTACATACTTTAAATTCAGGCCCCTTTCATGATACATACATAAATGCCTTATATCATCAACAATGTGCTGTAAAGTGTCAGCCCTTTTGTATTTGATAAAACAAATAAATGCTTCATAACATATGAAACTGTATATCCTGCTAATGTTAGCAATCTATCCAGGGTCTGCAGGATAAGTGGGCTTGCTGGAGTTTCATGATTTGTTCATGGTGGTGAATTACCCCTTTAAGGGACAGCTTCAAGTATCTGCCCTATCAAACATTGTTAGATGCTATACTATCCAGGATTCTTTAGGGCCTTGTACTTCAGAAGAAGCGAAAACAAGAAAGCCTGTGGGACCCAATGTATTCTTTGTTTAGAGGATGTGTGTTCTCTTTATTCCCAACCTACAAGCAAAAAAGTAAGGAAAAGTAAAACTTCAAATCATTAAAACATAAATAATGCCTTTGGAAATTATGAACCACCTTTTCCCAGCGTTTGATTATAAGTTATTTCTTTATTTATTTCCTCAGCTGCTTCACAATGCATTGTGCCCAGTTTCTCTTGTAAAGTGATAAACATATCCATCAAATTAAAATGGAATTCTGAAGCTATTACCAGTGTTACCGCTTAAATGAATCCCGGAGAGAAGCCCTGTAATGGATTTGAGTTTAATTACCAACACGTTCACAAAGGCACAAATCATCTCCAAGAATTCTGGATCTTGCATATGGCTCCTGAGTCTTAATACATTAATATATAAAAGATTCTCTTCTTCCCAAAAGATTGCTGTTGTTAACCTTGCTTTTAACCGTGCACATTTGGAAAGTGTTCTGAAAAGAAATGCATAATGATCAAAGGATTTTAGTATCAGTGTGGGCCCTTGAAAATAAGATAATTGTGAAAATATGGAAGATTTTACCCTGTTCTGATGTAGCGCGTGCGTGCGTGCGTGCGTGCGTGCGTGTGTGTGCGTGTAGGGGAGTCAGGGAGGTGCGTGACTGGTGATTCAAACACACAGTAGGGTTTGAATCATACCTTATGTGGGATTTGGGTGAGAAGTACTGATCTCCTTCCAAATGGATGAATCAGACTCTCAATGCTGTGATTATCCAGAAAATGCAACCACACCAGCAGATCAGCTGTGCTTCTCAATACATGTATCACAACGAGAGAGAGTGAGAGTGAAAGAGAGAATGAGAGAGATAAGGAGGGAGGGGAACAGGGGGGAGAGAGACTAGAGAAAATTACTGTGTGTGTGTGTGTGTGTGCACAGCTGACTGACTGACAGACTGACTGTCTGTCTGTCTGCTTAAATGCCTGCATGCCTGTCTGTTTGCCTGCCCAACAATTTATCACATGTTCCCTTCATATGAAGACCGTTCAGTGTGGGACAAACATCTATGTAATATTGTTGGGTTTTTTTACCCTTAAAAGACATGGATCTTTCAATGCGCCTTTTAATGGGCCATCATCCCACATCCCACTGCTGGCTCACCACTGGTCAGTCCTAATCGGGATGGTAGACTAGATGTTGATTGGTGTGGTGTTGGAGTACCAGTAGGCGGCACTCTTCCATCTGGTCTAAACATCAAATCCTTATTTCCCAGGGAAGCGATGGGGACATTGCCCTGTGTATGGTGTTGTCTTTGTACGTATGGCATAGATTCACTGTAGTATAGCTCCAGTAGTAGGGTCAGGGCTGGGTTGTGGCAGAATTAGGGCATCTAATACTAGCTGGGTTTTCAAGCTTTTGACAAATTGCTGGCATCTGCACAGTCTGAAGTGGCCTAATCACTTTCCGAAGTAGTACCTGATGTCAATAGTAAGATGACTACGAGCCCCTCATCCAAAACGGACAATCCCTCGCCTCAAAATCCAGCAGTAACAAAACATCTATGAAGGCTACTGAAAGTTTACTAAAAAGGATATAGATCGTCCCAATAATACTGTTGCCGTGGTTGCCTTGCTAGTCAACTAGATGTGCCAATTCGGCATTAAAACCGCGCAGTTTGCCCATTGGTGACAAGAATGATAGCCGGCTAACGTTGACAGATGCCAGCACACACGGGAAGCAGGCGGCTAACCTAGCCACCAGCCAGTTAACCTAGCCACCAGCCGGTTAACCTAGCCACCAGCCGGTTTACCTAGCCACTTATGACTGGACATGATGACGCATCGATCAGACTGTCCAATTCAAGATTGTGGACTTACCTTGTCACGACAATCCCACAATGGATGCAGGAGATTCAAGGAAAGGGACGTGTCCTCTGATGCCCAACTGGCCAAGCTGTTCTACTTCCTACCGCATTGCTCGGTCGGCCAGGACGTTTTCGCCGGCACACACGCGCTGGAGGTAAACAAATTCCCCTGGCCAACAATTGAGATTGAGCTTGCTGATGCCCAACCTAGCACGAGGAGTTGTTAAAGAACAGCGAAACAAGATAGCCCTATCCAATGTCTTCCCATTCATCCCAGGCAACACAGAGTACATTTTTGCTCCGCCTTCTGCTGAACCCCCAGTCACTGTCGGTATGTCGCAACTGGGATTTGAACACCTAACCCGAATTTGACGAATTTGTACTGCAAGGCTGGTGTTTAAAGAGAAAGAGCAAGATTTAAAGGGCAACTGAAATCACTGAAGCCAAACACGAGTTCCTTGGGGGTATGGTTTGACATGAGTGTCTAGTGTATTGGAAACGGGAGATCTCAATCGTATACTCCTCGCGTCCTCGCTCTTTGAAAGAAAGAAATGTGGAAAGAGAAATCGAAAGATGGAAAGACAAAGAGAGACAAAGAAGAAAGAGATCATAAAACAAATCAAGAAAGGGTGGATGTAATATATTTCTCTGCATGGTCTATAAGTCATGGTTCTGTTACAGTTCTCTTGGCACTCTGAACGGAGGAAGCAAAGTGACCCGTTCAGCATTTAGAGGAGCATTACCTCCTGTGTGTGTTACTGTGTGCGTGCCAGAGTGTGTGCCTGTGTATTTATCTGTGCGTGCGTGTGTGCGTGCGTGTGAGTGTGCATCCGTCTGCCCGCCATCCCTGCAGCTAAGAGAGAGATCAGGCTGGCCTAAGAAGATTCCAGACACTCCTCTAGCGGTTACATCACTCTTACAGAACTGTGCTTACAGTCTCAATCTCCATGTCTCCACTCATCACCTGAACTCAAAAGAGTGTGTGTGTGTGTGTGTGTGTGTGTGTGTGTGTGTGTGTGTGTGTGTGTGTGTGTGTGTGTGTGTGTGTGTGCATTCATGGTTGCCATGACTACAGCGTGTGTGTGCTAACACCTAGCTAAGTCAGCATGTAAGGGTCTCCTACTCTGTGCTGTGGGACTGACCGAACAACTCCCCCGTTAACAGGGCTATGTACACATAACCAATTATATATACATTATTTAGTAACCAGAAGTCATTAGATATTTACGGATAGCTGAGTCAACAACACGCGCGCTCAGCTAATAGATACAACCAGCACCCACAGTTTCATGTCAGTGTTTGACGTTTGTCCGGTGTCCTACCAGTTGATAATGGGCAGAGAGGAAGAACAAAAGTACACCCAAATTAGTCATCAACGAAAATTCACACACACACTATATATATATATATATATATATATATATATATATATATATATATATATATATATATATATATATATATATA
>JACXGI010019231.1:0-12344 GCA_016801175.1 Esox masquinongy
CTGCCCGCCATCAGTCTGTACCTCGGCCGCCCGCTCGTGTACCGAACCACTGCCTGTCCCCGACTCCTCTGCCTGCCATCGGTCAGTATCTCTGCCGCCTACCTGCGCGTAGATTCCCCGCCCGACTCAGATCCCTCTACCTGCCACTCCCCCTCTGCCCTTCCAATCCGCGCTTGGGTCCTCGCCCCCGTCCGTGACATTTGGGTCATTGTCCATCTGTAATGTGAACTTCGCTGAATTTGGCTGAATCTGAGCAGACAATATATCCCTATACACTTCAGAATTCATCCGGCTGCTTCTGTCTTCTGTCACATCAATAAACACTAGTGACCCAGTACCATTGGAAGCCATGCATGGCCATGCCACCACACTGCCTCCACCGTGTTTTACAGATGATGTGGTATGCTTCGGATCATGAGCTGTTCCAAGTCTTCTCCATACTTTTTTTCTCTTCCCATCATTCTGGTACAGGTTGGTTTCATCTGTTCAAAGAATGCTGTTCCAGAACTGGGCTGTCTTTTTTAAATATTTTTTGTCAAAGTCGAATCTGGCCTTTCTATTCTGGAGGCTTATGAATGGTTTGCACCTTGTGGTGAACCCTCTGATTTTGCTCTCATGGAGCTTGTCCTTCACTTGGCTGAATGTTGTGAATGGGTTTTTCTTTACTATGGAAAGGATGCTATGATCATCCACCACTATTGTCTTCTGTGGACGTCCAGGCCTTTTTGTGTTGCAGACTGCATGTTGTGGGATCACAGCAACAGCTTCCAAATGCGAATGCCACACCTGGAATCAACTCCAGACCTTTTACCTGCTTAATTGATGAAGAAATAACAAAGGAATAGCCCACACCTGTCCATGAAACAGCTTTTGAGTGAATTGTCCAATTACTTTTGGTCCCTTGAAAAAGAGGGGGCTACAAATTAAAGAGCTGTCATTCCTAAACCCTTCCTCCAATTTGAATGTGAATACACTCAAATTAAAGCTGAGAGACTGCACTTTAAGCTAGTTTCATTATTTAACTGTAACTTGAATATATTTTGGTAAACAGCCAAAATAACAAAACTTGTGTCAGTGTCCAATTATTTCAGGACTGTTTAATATCCAAGGCTTAATGAATGTAAAAAAACATGAGCTTCATGATCTTGTGTTTTTTTGGCCATACATTGTATCATTGCTAACATTAGAAATTAACACATTAAGTAGCTGTGCTGTTGTTAAATGCCCCATTTAGCCATAGTCTAAACCTCTTTTGAAGAACTCCCATGTGATGCCATGCTTTTTTTTTACACTTTTACTGCTGCTCTATCTACCTATATACTGTATGTCCGTGTATATGGTATTAACGCAGTGATGTCGTTAGGCCTGAGCTTCATGGACTTCAGCCCCAGGTGTTTTTGGAGTAACCCGGGGTCTTTTGATCCAATTCCAAAACATTAAGATGAAGATGTCTGCTTGTTTTGGGAGCTGACATTAATGCAGCTGGAATGGGGTTAAGAAACTCACAGAACGAAAGACTACGTTTTCTATTGTGCAGGGATGTATCCCCCCACCTTCCTGCTCAGCTCTAAGCTTAGCCCCAAGTGTCTTATAATCCTAGAATCCGTCTGTATCATATGTGCCATAAAAACTGTGAATTTCCTCACCTGACAGGAATACAAGCTTTCTGCACTTCATCTGTAGAAATGGGCCATCTATAATATGTTATAATATACAGAATTCCTAGTGACTTTATAGCAATTTTCAATCAGAAGCAGAGAATGTTTCTTGATCTCAAAAAGTGCAGTTAGAGAGCTCCAGAGAATCTGTAAACATTATCTCTGGCCCGTTTTGAAAAGCCTGGTTTCGAGAGTTGGAACAGAATTTGACAAGAGTGGGAGAACGGTAGCGCTCACGTCATAGTCTAATCTTTACAAATCTAGAGAAAATGTATCAACCTATCCATCTTTCAAAGTTGTGGCCCATAGCAACTTTTTTCATAAGTCCAATGGCTCTATTGTACAAGTACAACCATATTTCCCTGCCACTAGTGTGATTGAGCAATCAGCAAAACACAAAGGCAACAATAATTGCTACAAACCTGACTCATTCCATTTAAAATCAGACTGCATTGGTGTCACTGGTTTAACTATCATTACATAAAATTGTAAAAATACTGCTGTGGTGCATAATTATGTCTTAAACCTCTCCAATTGTATTTATTGTGGCAGGAATAAAAAAAACATCCCAAATAGTGTCAATAGTTGGATTTTCCCTTTAACAGAATTAGGAAGTTTAGTAAACAACCAGATATTAAGTGGTGAAAGTGGAAGCCTACATTAAGGAAAAACTCCAGGTAACATACACTTAATCAGGTCCCTGTTTGAGCGTGTGTCCACACAACTTGTAACCTCTGTAATGATGAGAGGTAGAGGCTCAGTTTTGAGAGTTAAGTGTCTGCTGTAAACACTTGTTTACTGTCCCCACTCTCTTTAACTCAGTTCCACTTGGCAGTCAATCTCCAATGCAACAGTAATTTAGTAGGTTTATAATTTTGTAAATCTTTTTTGCCAAAAGTCTAAGTTTCACTTTTGAACAACTTAGCATCTTGTTAAATGATTAAGTATCTTGTTTAAACTACTTCATTGAAAAATTATAGTTTGTTTTGCTAAGTTGTTCAAACTACATAAGATTAGACTCTTCACAATAAAAAAAAAGCTTCCTTGATCTTCACTGTATTTTTCTCAATAACAAAAAATAATTTCACTGTATTTTATAAAACTGTATTTTTTTGTATTTTTGTCCTCTTGTTTCCCCACTTGTCCTCTCTCCCTTGCTGCTTTTCCCATACTCTCCATTTCCACTCTCCTTAACCCACTTCCCCACCCCTTCTCCATCCCTTTTCCTTTTCCCTCAACCTTTATCTTTGTTCATACACTCAGAATGATGCAGCCGCCTGCTGTATAGTTAGGCCCCACTCATCACAGTGACAGCCTGAACCGCTTGACAAGCAAAAACCAATTTCACTGCAGCAACCGGATATTAATGGAGTGGGATTTTTGTTTTGGCTGTCCCATACCTTGAAAACGCCACAAACCGGCATGCACGCACAAACTATGTTGGCATGCACACATGCATGTCAATGGATACACACACACACACAAACAGAACCCTCTGCCTGCTTCATATGTAGCTGTCCTGAATTCATAAAAATGGTGGTAGCAATAGCTAACATCAACAAATTTCCCTGTGTTTTCATGTGTACATGGAATGAGCTGGGACCGTACAGTAAACTGTCCCGATCGAAAGGCAACTGCCTGCCACCTGCCAGACTCCAAAGGAACCTAACATTGTAGCAGTGGTGGGCCACCCATTAGGGGGTTGGGGCAGTGCCCTACGTATGACTGGTGAAAACTGTTTAAAAATATTTTGTTAAAATACTGAAGAAGCTTTTCAGTTACTTACAACTGAGTCAGCAGCAGCTCTGGGTGTTGGGGCCTTATGCCCATATCAAGGCAATTGTGTATTGTGGGTCTCTATGTGTTCTTGAACATAATTCTCTAAGGTATGATGAAGAGCAAGCAATATAGTTAGTCATGGTCATCTTTGTCAATGCCAGATGTCCCGAAGTTGAAATGCTCCTGGGCAAGAACAAGACCTGACTCCTGATCATGAGCATCAGATAACTAAAACAAGAAAATACAAAGAAATGAATAATAAAAAATACCAGATTTAGAATGGTTATACCAATTCAATGTCATGTTTTGATAAGAATATGCTCTTATAATGCAATAAAATATTAAACCTTATTTCAACAAGGAACACAGACACACCAAGGTCTCTTTTACAGCTGGGCCCTGCGTATACATGTTTACACATACAGTTTAGCTTCAATGATTAAAGCAAACAGAAAAAAACTCAGAGTACAGACAAAAACACAGAGAACAGACAAAACAAGACACTCACAGATGACACAAGACAAAGTACATTTCCTTAAACACTGGTGTCATTCCCTAGTTGATGTTGGGCCTGGCAAGGTCTGCGTTGTTTCCTAGGGGTAAAACACATACATATACATATATACATATACATATATATATATATATATATATATATATATATATACACATACATATACAAATACATGTAACACCTGTGAAAATACAAATCATGTAATACTCTCGGGTTTTACATACAAGTCATGTACAATAAGAGCATGCCTGACGTGCCATTTAGGAGGATTACGTACATCAGATACCCCAACCCAGGGACCTACAGACCATGCACAAAGCCCTTCAACATCAATGTTTTAATTCTTACACTTTTGTCAGTGCACAGAATCAAAAAGAGTCACATGCAACAACAAAATAAAAATCAGTTTCAGTAAAACAAAAATAATTTAAGGTAAAACAATATCATTTTTTCATACAAACATGTGCAATGTTTCTCAAAAAGCAGTCTGTGAAATACAAAGGCCACAATAATTGCTATAAAACATGACTCCTTTTAAGATTAGACAGCAGGCTCCTTCAACCAATGGTGCCATTAGTTGAGCTGTCCTGGCACAATATTAAAGAAATACTTTTGCAGTGTTTTAATTAGGTCTTAAACACCTTGAATCATTCATAATTATCTAGAGAGATTGAGAAAAAAACAAATACAGGGTCAAAAATGGATTTAGGTGGCGGGCGTGGGCAAGGCGTGCAAGGAGCATGGCTAGGGGAGTGGCGATAGGCACCGATGTAGCTATCCCATCACAGATAGCAATGGCCAAAAAACCAGCGGCCCTCCGTAGGCATCGAGGACTGTGCACTAGCGTGATCCCAAATCGTTTTATTGACGGCATGCTGGCAGCCAAGCTCCTACTGGTTATGTGTCACTATCTTCCCACAGCCCTGCTGCTGCCCCACAGTGCTTCACCTGCTAGGTACACTCCAGCTATTGTCACTATTCTTGGCGGGCCGAAAAACCTTTTAGGTTTTAGGTGTTCCGTCTAAGAGTCTCTTTGACAGAAGAAAGCCCTGAAAAAGTGTCTAACAGTGGATTTTTCCTAACATACAAGTGTTTTAATCAATTCCTTGTAGACATGCTTCACTGCTGTAATTGTCACATGAGGTGGCAGCAGTTTTGTGCCAAAATATGTGGGTAGAATCCTTATAATACTGCATTATCTCTGTGTAGTGATTAATGAAGTAAATACAATCTTCAGAATATACATGATATATGCTATCTTGGTGGGTCTCTATCATCTAAAGATATGACAAAATAGAATAATAAAGAAAATCTATGCACCAACTTTCCAATAGCCACTTAATTAATAAAAAAACCTATATATATTAGTGGGTCAGCATGATAAAATCATCCTCTATAAAGTAAGGTAGTGCCTGACAATGGCAGCTAAATGTAGGGCAGCGATATTGTTGACCGCAGAACAAGTTTCTGCAAGCAAGCAGAAACTTATGCTATAGCAGACTAATCAGAACTCATCTTTTGGCATGCCCAAGCCCTTAGTTGTTAATTTTATCTGTATTTATAGACTACACAAGAGTTTATAAATAAAGAACATAAAAATTATGTTCAAGGTGCCAGAAAATGCACTGCGATTACAAAATTTGAAATGTTGTTGTCATTCAATTGCCTGTCCTGAAAGTTGGAGAGATCTATCATGTTCTTTATTAATGAGAGACTAGCAAAGGGCAGTTTGGCACTTCCAGCCTACTGATGAAGGGGTGCCTCAGATCTGCAGAACAGGGTTGTGTATGTACGTGTCTGTATACTGAGTATGTGTATTTGTATATATTTATTTTTGTGTGTGCATGTGTTGATATGTGTGCCTTGAGCCCAATCAACACCCTGTGAGCTTAATCAACACCCTGCTGATTACCAGTGCGATTGCATCTCTTTAGTCTCCATAACTAAAACTCTCTGCATGCCTCTGAGGGAAAGGAAGAAGATAAGCCCTAAAATATTTTCCTTTCAGAGGGAGGGAGGATTGGCTTACTAATCAATAGACTGTAGCTTATGATTTCCATTCAACCAAATGGCTTCTCGAGGTCTACATGTTGTGCACAGATAGCGGCTTTGACTAATGATCGAATCCATATATGTAATTGAGAAGATGACGTTAGCAACACTGAAGTTTCTCTCAAATCTTCACTGGTTTAATTTGTTGATTCAGAATTAAATTCTACCACAAAACAGTCCCAGAGGGGGTATATTCTACAAGTAAACAGCTCCCAAGTGTGTGAATAACACAAGTGGTAGAATGAAGAGATGGATTGGCATGCTGTGCTGTGTGATTAAGACACTGTAACGGCCACGTGAAACTGATTGATCGTGCTAAATTAGAATCAAAAGCAGCAGGTATATTGTGACTAATGATTGTACAATTTATATGCTACCAGGGCACAAATTGCGTGAAACAACGCTTACCTTGAGTTCCAACGAAGACTAGTGGTGTTGTTTATTTCAAAGAACCTGTCAATATTATATTCCTCAAAATATTGTTTTCATCTTCGTTATAGGCTATAGGCCCTGATTGATGGATTTAACATAACTGGGAATACAGATATGCATCTCTTGGTCACATATACCTTAAAAAAATGTAGGTCCGTGTCTGGTCTGACCAATATATGCCTCATGTACCGTGACATCTCCTTCACATGGAGTTGGAACTCAAACACACTGCCATGCATGTCGATCCAGAGCATTCAAAACATACTCAATGGGTGAGATGTCTGGTTAGTATGCAGGTCATGGAAGAAGTGGGGCATGTTTAGCGTCCAGGGATTGTATACAGATCCTTGTGACATGGGCTGTGCATTGCCATGCTGAAACAAGGTTATGGAGGCTGTTGAATCGCCTGACAATGGATTTTAGGATTCTGTTACCGTATCTCTGTGGATTTAAATTGACATTGATAAAATGCAATTGTGTTTGTTGACCTTAGCTTATGCCTGCCCAGACCGTAACCCCATCACCACAATCCGGGTACTCAGTTCACATGACTGACATCAGCAAACCTCTCTTCCCACGTGAAGAGCACCCTTCTCCTTGCCATGGCCAGCAAAGGTGAGCATTAGCCCACTAAATCTATTACCAGGCCTAACATCAACCCTTTCGGTTTACAGTTTTGTTCAGTCTACAAGATTACTTTCTGTATTATTTCAAAATTCTGAACGGACATGCACACAACAAAAAAGGTGGGCATACACCCAGGTTAGTGACTAACTTCGTTGATTATGATAAAGTATTTTTGTAATTTCATGCAGAAGCATCAATGCCAGAACAATAATATTGAATATACCCGGAGGATCATTTTCATATTTCAAAAGGAACTTGTTTGGGGAGATTGTCTACCGGCTACCTGTCTAAAGACAGAGAAAATGTGGCATATTGGTGCTGACATTATCTGATCCTGCTATCTCAGAATATAAACACCTTTTATATGCGAAGTACATTCTCTCATTCAGAATATTATTTGGTGTAGTAGTGCTGTTACTGGTAGGTCCATGTAAAGACAGAACACTTAATAACGACACAAAGTTAACATACAAAAGGGGTATAAACTTGTACGAGTTATTTTGTACATGTAACACGTGTTATTCAAATCATCCCAACAGCTCGTAAAACAGTATTGCCAGGACCTGAAAGATTTGTTTTTACATGCAACAGAGTTTACACATTTTTCCAGTAAGTGTCTCCATAATTACAATGTACATACAGTGGTGTTTTGGTGTGTGTGTAATTCATGTCTATCTGGATTTGAAATTCCCCACAATGACAGTGAATCCTGAAAAATAGGTTCCAGAGCAGTCTTCTAATGTTACCTGCTATACTTTTTTATTATTACAAAGATCCAAACTCTTCACATATAAATCTTATGAATGTCTGCTGGTCTGAATACAACATGAACAAATGGTGCAAACTATAGCTACCTACGTGATGCTTTCTAATTATTTTATTCTCTCTGACAGTTTTACATAACTGTGGTTGGGCTGTTGTAGGTAGGGCTGTTGTAGGCAGGAGCTCTCTCTAACACACAATAGCTGCCTTTACCTCCCAGCACAGGCCACCATTTACTTAACAACAAATGGCCTACCCCACTTTTATAAATTCTCATTATTTTACAAGTATTACAAAAACCCGCCACCAGTGACCAATCAGTTTTCACCTGCGACATTCTTTTCGATATAGCCCAATTTCCAGAAAACTGCAGACACGGCAACACTGCTAGAGCAACACTCCGGGCTGACGGAAAAACAAGAAACCAGGCAAGCCTAGTTCAGCCGGCCTGCGATTAGAAGGAATGAGTGTTGTTGCCCTGGCTGGATTTGATACGCAGTGTCCTATGTGACAGAATGTGTGTTTAACCACTACGCCATTTACACAGCAGGTGTTGTTGCACGTTATACGTGTGTAGAGACGTGGTGTCTGTTTACTTCCTGCATTGTCAAACCAATTAGTCGAAACACCGCGGTTCTCGAAACTAGTTCTCTACATTATCTATTAACATCCAAACCAAGAACAGGTATAATAGGATCGCTACACAATGACTCCGAAATGATCCTTGTCAGTGCAGTTTGTCCATCACAACATAACCGTAAACAGTTTTACTTTAGGCTTACTATATTGTAACCACTGAAGGTTAGAGACAGCCAATCCTGAAGAAATCCTAAGGCCTACTTTGTTTGATCCGCAGTGAGAATCAAACCCCAGTCAACTATGCGGTAGCCCACGTCTCTAACCACTACACTAGCCAGCATGGTGCTTGAAACTAGTTCTCTACATTACCTATTAACATCCAAACCAAAAACAGGAACACTACATTCAACGCGTTAAATTGGAAAGGGATTAAGGTAGATCGCTAGCTAATAGCTATGAAGTACCCATAATGAAACCAATGACTCCAATCACTCCATGGCTGGTTCGTTTCTTTAGAAACCAGTGACAGTTGAAAGGGCAAAACACTACGCTATGTGAAATACACTATGTATATGGAAATGGTCCTTGTAGGTGCAGTTCGTCCATCGCAATATAACTGTAAACAGTTTTACTAACCAACAACAGGTATAGCAGGATTGCAACACTACATTCAACGCTACATTCAACATTCTTTTGAAAACAGTGATAGTTGAATAGCCAACCACTATGCTATGTGAACTACACTATGTAAATCGAAACGGTCCTTGTTGGTGCAGTTCATCCATCGCAATATAACCGTGAACAGTTTTACTACCAACAACAGGTAAAACAGGATCGCAACACTACATTCAACATGTCCAATTAGAAAGAGATGACTGTAGATGGCTAGCTAATAGCTATACAGTACCTATAATGGCAACAATGACTCCGAAATCGGTACAGTGTCCTTGTCGGTACAGTTCCTCCATCTCAATAAAACCGTAAACAGTTTTACTCTAGGCTTTCAATAAGTAACTACTGAAGCAAGTAGCCAGTGAAGTTTTAAACTATCCTGAACAAACCCTAATGTCTACTTTGTTTGGTTGGTAGCAAGAATCGATCCCCGGTCAAATGCGTGGCAGCCTGGGTGTCTAACCACTACACTATTTAACAACAGGCAGGCAGCCAGCCAGCCAGCCAGTCAGTCAGTCAGTCAGTGACATTCGCTCTTCTTGGCCCGCTCCGCTTACGTGGTCCGGCAAAGTCACGTTCTCAGCCATATTAATTTACAAGTTGATGGCAGCAACAGTAGAATTAACAATTTTATCCCAACCTGGTTAAACAACAAAAGTCTTTCAGTCAGTGTGATTAACAAACGTTTACACGAACATGCGTCTAGAAACGACCAAATGCCCTGCTCTTTCTGTAGTGTTTTAGAAATTGAGAGAAACATAATTTTTCGGGCATTTCCTGAAAATTGCAAAAACCTGAGGTTAGATATCACTTGGATGTGCATCAAAATGGTGGGTATGACCTTTACTTTTATTAATTGTATTTATTTAACTGTGAGCCAAGGTAGAGGGCATTTACTTATAACTTTTGATATTAATGATGTTGCAGTCACTGCTGGTAACTCACTCATCCACTTTTATGCCGATGACACTACCCTGTATATAGCTGGCCCCTCACTAAAGACTGTACAGTTCACTTTACAACATAGCTTTCATAACATCCAGGCCATTTTGACCATTTTTGACTACATACTCCTCAATACCAGAAAAAAACTGTACTCTATCCTCTTCAGTCAGAGCTCACCTCAACCTGTCTGAACCCCAAACATTCTTGCTCTGAACGTCACTGATTCAGAGTATGTCCATATCACTCACCTTCAGTGTAAAGTTAAAACCAGAGTTTGTTTCTTATGCCACAGTACGCTAGTTTGCATACCCTTGGACAATTGGTAATATGTACCATTTGTAAAGAAAACATGAGTGAGCAGGCAAAATACATGTATTTTATTTCTTATGGGATTCACATTCAATGGTAGGTCATAACAGAATGGCACAATCATAAAACAAATCATGGCAACAAAGAAAAAATGAACTGACCCCTGTTCAAAAGTCTGCATACCCTTTGTTCTTAATACTGAGTATTGCCCCCTTTAGCATCGATGACAGCGTGCAGTCTTTTGTAATAGTTGTCTATGAGGCCCCGAATTCTTGCAGGTGGTAAAGCTGCCCATCGTCTTGGCAAAATGCCTCCAGGTCATGCAAAGTCTTTGGTCATTTTGCATGAACCGCACGTTTGAGATCTCCCCAGAGTGGCTCAATGATATTAAGGTCAGGAGACCATTATGGCCACTGCAGAATCATCACCTTTTTCTGCTGTAACCACTGGAGTGTCAACTTGGCCTTGTGCTAAGGGTCATTGTCGTGCTGGAAAGTCCAAGAGAGTCCCATGCGTAGCTTTCGTGCAGAAGAATGCAAATTGTCTGCCAGTATTTTCTGATAACATGCTGCATTCATCTTGCCATCAATTTTCACAAGATTCCCTGTGCCTTTAGAGCTCACACACCCCAAAAACATCAGTGAGTCACGAACATGCTTCACAGTGGGGATGGTATTCTGTTCACTATAGGCCTTGTTGACCCCTCTCCAAACATAGTGGTTATGGTTGTGACCATAAAGCTCTACTTTGTTCTCGTCACTCCAAATTACAGTGTGCCAGATGCTGTGAGGCGTGTCAAGGTGTTGTTGGGCATATTGTAACCGGGCTTTTTTGTGGCATTGGCTTTTTGTGGTCCTGACTGGCATTTGCAAGGCTTTGGATATCTTTTTATATCCTTTTCCATCTTTATAAAGTTCCATTACCTTATTATGCAGGTCTTTTGACAGTTCTTTTCTGCTCCCCATGGCTCAGCATCTAGCCTGCACAGTGTATCCACGTGAGAGCTAACAAACTCACACACAGACACTAACTGCAATTTAAAAAGCCACAGGTGTGGGAAATTCACCTTTAATTTCCATTTTCACCTGTGTGTGTCACCTTGTGTGTCTGTAACAAGGCCAAACATTCAAGGGTATGTAAACTTTTGATCAAGGCCATTTGGGTGATTTCTGTTATCATTATGATTTCAAAAGGAGCCAAACAACTATGTGATAAAATCAAAGCCAAAATTTCACAATTTCTGCCAGGGCATGCAAACTTATGAGCACAACTGTATATGACCACCCTGCCAATTCCTGACAATGCTGCCATATTCTATTGGCATCCCTCTAAAAAGCTCCAAAATAAATGTGATGTAATTTACCACATTGCGATTCACTTTGTCATACTTCAACAGTCATGGGAACTACACTGGTTAAATGGCCTTAGCGACTTTCACACTGGTACCAACTTATTTACAAGTCTCTTTTTGGTAAATGCCCTCTTGATGGATGAACATAATTAATTCTGAAAAATGTAAGGTTTTGATATTTTAAAACATAAAACATTTTATCACTTTTAAAGTAAGCATCAGTCCTGTCCACACACAGTAATATTTATTAATGCTTTAAGGCTTTAAAGGTGTTTTCTGGGCCTTTTGCAACTAACATTTTTTTTTAACCTCTCATTTTAGGCTGGATATCTAATATGTTGTTTATATGTGCATAATCTATAAATGGAATGACAGTTGTACCTCAGTTAGCCATGAAATTCCAATTTTGAAGGAGAGTAGTTTTGAGATGACATACGTGCTCATAAATAACATACAAAGTGTGTGTCCTGTTTTGGCTTGACAGCACCACCTTAACAGTCCCTCCTTGGTCAGTCATTAATTTCAGTTTGCCACCACTAATGACTAGAATTAATTGTAAAAGACTTTAAAGTGCGACACTTCCCTCAAAAATCTCAACAATACAGTATATATATATATATATATATATATATATATATATATATATATATATATATATATATAT
>JACXGI010019232.1:0-12343 GCA_016801175.1 Esox masquinongy
GAGAAGGAGAACTGACCCTACTCCCCAGCACAATAATATAGCAGCGTAAGACCTTGGGGCTGAGACAGGGGGGTCCGGTGACACTGTGGCCCTATCCGGGGGAGGCCCCGGACAGGGCCCAACAGGCAGGAAAACAATCCACCCACATTGCCAAGCATCAACCAAAGTGATACCCGCCAACCGCAACCACCCTGAATATTCAAATTATTCGGGCCAGCCCTACTTAAATCACACATCAGGTCTCGATGAACGAAATATATTAATGATCAAAATCTTTACTGTACATTGTGTAATTCATTGAGAACAAAATGATGTAACAACAGTCAATAGAAACCAAAATCACCAACCGTTTGAGGGCTGGATTCAAACTCACACCGAAAATCTAAGTAAATAATTTAAATCACAGGCTGTTCCAACTTGCGTGAATTTCTTCACGGCAACTCATAATGTGACTCAGTAGTGTGTATGGCCTCCTAACGCCTGTATGCACTCCCGACAATGTCTAGGCATACTCCTGATGAGACGGCGGATGGTGTCCTGGGGGATATCCCGCCAGAATTGGATCAGGGCATCAGTGAGCTCCTGGACAATCTGTGGCGCTACTTGATGGTGACGGATGCACTGATACATAACGTCCCGGAGGTTCTCAGTTGGATTCAGGTCTGGGGAACGTGAGGGCCAGTGAATGGCATCAATGCCTTCGTCGTCCAGGAACTGCCTACACACTCTGGTCACATGAGGCCGGGCATTGTCTTGCACCAGGAGGAACCAAGGCCCACTGCGCCAGTGTAAGTTCTGACGATGGGTCTGAGGATTTCATCCCTGTACCCAACAGCAGTCAGGGTACCGTTGGCTAGCACATAGAGGTCTGTTTGACCCTCCAAGGATATACCTCCCCAGACCATCACTGACCCACCGCCAAACCAGTCATGCTGGATGATGTTTCGGGCAGCATAACATTCAACATGGCGTCTCCAGACTTTTTCATGTCTGTCACATGTGCTCAGTGTGAACCTGCTCTCATCTGTGAAGAGAATGGGGTGCCAAAGTCAGACCTGCCAATTCTGGTGTTCTCTGGAGAATGCCAATCAAGCTGCACAGTGCTGGGCTGTGTGCACAGGTTCCACTAGAGGACGTCGGGCCCTCATGCCACCCTCATGGAGTCTGTTTCTGACAGTTTGGTCAGAAACATGCTTATCAATAGCCTGCTGGAGGTCATTTTGTAGGGCTCTGGCAGTGCTCCTCCTGTTCCTTGCACAAAGGAGCAGATACTGGGAGACACAACAAACCTTCTTGCGACGGCACATATAGATGTGCTATCCTGGAGGAGCTAGACTGCCTGTGCAACCTGAATGGGCTGCAGGTACCGCCTCATGCTACCAGTAGTGACAAGGACACAAGCAAAATGCAAAACTAGGGAAAAATCAGTCAGGAAGGATAAGGCGAGAGCAATTATCTGTGGCCACTACCTGTAAAACCATTCCCTTTTTGTGGGTTGTCTTGCTTTTGCCTCTCCAGTGCACCTGCTGTCACTTTCATTTGCACCAATACAGGTGACATTGATTAACAATCGCTTATGCTTCCTAACTGGACAGATTGATATCCCTGAAGTTTAATTGACTTGGTGTTATACTGTGATGATTACGTGTTCTCTTAAATTTTTTGAGCAGTGTACTTTTTGGGATTGTTAAAATACTCTAACTTAAAGACCATTGCTATTGGTACAAAAGGCCTAGGGCAGTAGTCCATGGTAAAAAAATAACTAAAATAGATATTTCATCAACTGCCTGCTATGTATGACATGCTGTGAGTTTCGGTTTTTCAGGAAATATAGAAAAAAGGGTTAGCAGTCAGACAAGTGTGTTATACAAGAGTTATGTTTAGAAGACTTACTGTGATATTAAAAGCCTTGAGGCCTACTATTATAGTGTGTGTATGTCTGTATGTGTGTGTGTAAGAAAGGTTATATTGAGGCATTCTCAGTGTTTAATGCTAGCATGCCAATCACCATACATAATAATGGCTGCTCACGCATTAAACATTCAGATGCTAACACAATTGAAACAGTTTCCAACAATCAACTATTATAAAGAGCATTGACAGCATGGTTTGTGGTTTTGGTTAATGAGATTAAAAAAAGAGTATGTAAAATGGCTGATAAATTTGTCTTTTCCTTTTAACCTTTGGTAAATTGGGCCGTGAAGCTCCATAGAAGAATTTCACAACACACATTTCTCTAAATTTTTAAACAGACAGTTCACAGATAACAAATATGTGAATTTGTGTTGACTTGAGTTGTTTTAAGGCCTTCACTGACTGTACATCAGATTCAGTTCCAGCATGAGATTCCAGTGACGAAATCAAAATCTTGACATCAACCTGGCTAGATTATGCGCTTTGTTGTAGTTCTGTCATCACCTGTCGTACAGCTTGGAAGGCCGAAATTCAGCAGTACCATGAGTTATCCAAACACTATGAATAATCATAAACTAAGCATTGTGGTCACACTGATTAACACATTTCATTCAGTGTACAATTTGCAGTCACATCCAATAGCTGCTATAATAAAGGAACTGGTAAGGCTACTCACCTACTCAACCCAAAAGCAATAAAAAAATCTCCTAAAACCGATAATTCTCATGGCATAACTGCAAATGACTATGTATTGGTTATTGTTTTCATGTACTCTATATTGTGATATCTGATTGTTACATGATATGGCATGATGACTTTTCATTGAAACAATTATGAAAAGATTATGTGAGTGCAGATTATTGTGCAGATTATATGTGAGTGCAGATTATTGAAAAGATTATTGTTGCCTGTCATGAGATGTCCTGACTGACAGCATTTCTCTGAATATTTCCTGATGTTTCTCTGTTTCCACCTTAAGCCCTTTCTGAAATAAGAACCATCGTCTAACTTGTTGTCACATCTTGCTCAGACAGAGTGAGAACCAGCCAAAGCAGGTGGGCAGGGGGTTGTCTGGATCGGACCAAACGGTCTGGTAGCCCACCTTCCCCATTCTCTCCAGAAGGTTCTGCCAGGGCAGGGTTAGCCTGCATAACCATGACCTCCAGCTCTGGATCAATTAGCCAAACCTAAAACGTTTTTTGTTTCCTATACATGCAGATGCCGTCCCTCTTGAAAATCAGCCGAGAGGAATTCTCCACAGAAATCTGTAGAAATTGTTCAATTATGCCCGGAAGACTTGCAAACCGATGTGACCCCAAAGGGTCCCTAGGAGAGATTGTACATGTATGTTCCACTTATAAAAATAAATGACATACAATTACAGGGACGGGATATTCCCATTGTCCCCATTTCCGAGATCCTGGCGTTCCCTCATTGGGAGTATCAAATTTGTGCCCCGAGGTATATTAACAGATGGAAATGTGTGCGTTGCCGCCTCCTCTCCTCATATGTAGAGGCAGGCGACCAAAGTAGGCTACAGCGCTCCAGAGACCATGTGTTGCTCCTTCCGTCAAGGAACTCGGAGGAGAAGGAGGCATGGAGACATGCCAGATCTCATTGGCTAGACCCCAGTGTCTTCCAATGTTGAGGGAGGGAGAGCTTTCGTGGACTTTCTCCAACATTTCAGTAGACCATTGAATAATTCGCCTCTGCTATTAGTTCTCCACAGAGACCGCAAGACCCACGGATCCATCGAAACAGTGAGCCACAGAAGTAGTCAGAGCCTGTGATGTCAAACAAAGGTTGCCATACAATGCGCAAACTGAAACACGGGCCGTCAGTTTTCTCTTCCTACCATAATCTCATGCTAGGAGAAACCTCATCCATCAACATCATTAGTGTCTGCTGGGTCTATATGGCTGGCCTATGTTTTGCTATATGCTCAAAATAATCAATATGAATAAACCAAGGGCCGTTTATACAGTGTATGGACAGCAGACATTCTCATCTTCAATCTATGTCCAACCGTAAACCATTAACCCCCTGAGGCTAGAAGCAACATTTACCATTTTAAAATCGCATGAAAGGATAATGAAATACATATATAGCTGTAGCATGTTGCACCTCATGGATGGATGGAGAGATCGATATCTTAGACCCTCCTGGCAGGTCGCTGGAGGAGCACACTCCTGTTCTCTATGGCTGGCTTTGAGAAAGAAGGTAGGTAGGTCATCTTTTGCAGCAATCATAATCAAGATCAGTTTGACTACACTATCCATGTCAGCATAGATTCATGTAATGGAATACTACATTATGTTTTAATAATTGGACTTCTTATTCGGAATCTACCTGCAAAAGGTAAACTGGATGCAAAGATTCCTATAATTAGTAGATGTTTACAGCGCAGTAATCAATAAGCTTCAGACTTGCAGTGAAGCGTATCTATTAATTTGTGGTTGGTAGAAAAATAAAACATTTTGCAGAGTTGCATACTGCACAGATGAATAGAAAACAGTGCAAAATACAGTATAGTGCAATTAGTAAAAACAAATCATAGTGCGGTTTCTATATTGTTTTACACATCTATCAAACATGGCTGCAAATGCTAAATAAACAGTAAATTAGAGAATTCAAGCAGTGCAACTGACAAACTACATCTCCTTTAATGTCCTCTTAGCTTGTTTGTTGTTGCTTCGATTTGTTTTGCATCTGCCTTCTTGTTTGTTTAAATAAATAAATAGACCTCTACAGGACTGTACATACCACATTCAGCAGCTTGATAATAAATATATTACAAACAAAATTACCTCAGAACCCAGAACTTCTCACTGGGACCGGCTTATATAAAGATAAACAGCTCCAACGTTAGCCCATATAACCATGAGAGAAGGTGCAGTCCCATATGTTGTGGCCCAGTAGTCTAGTATAGTATAGTTTGCTCTAGGCATGGAACCCTAGGGCAGCTATTTACTCTCCCTAGCAGATGCACATAAGTTCTAATTACTGTTCACACATAAGGGTTTTAGCAACACACCATGGGCCTCAAGTTCAGTCCAAAACAGCCTTTCTCTAGGAAGAGCCCTCTGGGAAAGAAACCCAATGGGGTGGGTTGGGTCCCCGTGGCCCCAGTGAACCCCTGCCTCATACTGTCAAAAATGTAAATGATCTTTGACCCCTAGCAATCACTAGATGAAAACAGGGCAAATGTGCCAGTGCCATTGTGTTCAATAGCATAGCCGTGTCTGGTAACTAGATATTGGATAACATGCAGATGGCTAGATTAGAGACAAGGTAACAAATTAACGTAAAAACAAATGTGTTTTTGCTGTGGCAGAAAAGGTGTGATGTTTTACAAACAGTTGGTTCAGATTGGTTCATGGACCTTTCCAAGAAAATGAAAGCTTTTTAAGTTTAATGAGCATGGAATGTTGATCATTGTAGTCTGTCATCTGAAACCAACTTGAAATACTTAAACACATTGTCCAAACGATTGCAATTATTGGGCAGTGCATTTAATGAGAAGCTGAAGAGCCAATCTGGTTTCAATCCAACAATGCATGAATTAATAATTGAAGCTGGCTTCACCATATAAAAAAAAGAAGAAAAAAACGCTATAACAGAGGCCTTGATATTCTATGTCAAATAACATACAGCTTCGGGCTACTTAAAGTAGAAACATTTTAACAGTATCCTTTCAGTTTCTCCATTTTCAATAGCCACTTTATGGCAAGTTCTCAGGTGAAAAACACCAGTAAAGAATGGTTGTTTTCTTTTCCGGTTTTTCATCAAACATGGATACTTCCGGAGAAACCCACAGGGCAGAATGCTCTTTTCCCCCAGAAGAAACTCCACTGACCAGTTTCCAATCGCCACAGTGACTCGCCCGACATTTTGGGAGAAGCTGCCCCGAGATTTTATTACCTCGGCCCTGGCAGACTGGGAGTCATAAAGCTGATGGGTGTGATAACTCGTCCGCGCCGTGTCAGGGGCGGAGAGAGGGAGAGATGGGACAAAGGTGTGACGGGGAAGGGCAGTAAGCGATCATCTCCGGAGGTGCTGAATGGTTTTTCTAGCGACAAGCCTCTGCCACGCGCCAGCCGGGGAGTGACAGAGTGACACCGAGCCCAGGACAGTGACGAGTGAATGACGGGGAGGCATGACAGGATCCAATTCGGCTGCTGTGAGTACATCCCAAATGGGACACTAGACACTAGTAGTGCACTATTTTTGACCTGAGGTCTATGAGGCGGAGGAGGGGGGGGGGCTGCTGAAATTCAATATGGGAGCCATTTGGGCTCGAACGGTCTCCCGTTGTTTCTCATCTGTAGAGTACAGACAACCTCTGGGTCGGCACTGAGAGAAGCGAACGCATAGACCAGTGCCAGGTTTAACCTCATCTGCCATCTACTTCCCCCTACTCTGTGGGGGAATAAAATTATCTGTATGAGTCTTTACGCTACATTTACAATACGTAATTGCAATTTTAATCGGCACTATACTTGAAAAACACTTGTACTGGCTTCAATGTTATTCCCTATACCTAAAATCTCTCCAATTTTCAAGGTGTATTTAAGTACTCCTCTGGAACTGTATTAGATCATTTTCCTGTTACCATGCATGAAACTCCTTCATTGATAAACTATTTGTATCCCCCCAGAATCCCACTAGGCCACAGGCTCAGGTACTTGATGGTAAATGTACTGTAACCTAAAATGTTTTCATCAATATACTTCAACAGTAACAAATGGACGGGTCGTGTTCAAGCCTTGCGACTGATGATTAACCTTGAAAAGTTGAACACCTAAATAGTTATCGGGCGGGCAAAGGGCAAGGTGGGCAGATAATTAAGCTAACTGTTTAGGTCGTCTCATACTCTCCACCAGCTAAGTCAGTGCCAGCGTGTTCGAGTAGTGCAAACCTGAAACAAAAAGATAAAAACATATTTCCAGGAAAGTGGGGACCAATAACCAAACCAAACAACCAAGAGAGTCTTCACGTTTATCTTTAATACAGAGCACTCAGAAAGTATTCAGACAACTTAATGGAAGAAGAATGGAGGTAAGCTAATGTGGATAATGCAGTCTGCTAGAGAGGCCTACACTACAACCACAGACAAACCTCCCTGTTACAAGGAGCGAAGGGACCCGACTCCTAACAATCATTTTAAGGTGCTTGCTGCCACCTACTAGACTGGAATATTCAATCAACAATAGCTTACAATAGACTGAAGGTCTAAACACCAAAATAATTACAGAAATTACCTAATGTACGACTAAACTCAATTCTTCGACCAAGCCCTGTATTTTCCAGAAAACAAAAAAAGAGCCTCAGCTACTTCCATCAATCCCTCCACCAGCACCCCCAAGATCCCTTTAAACCCATTCCAACCCCATCCAACCTCGATTATCCTACATTTCAATCTCTCTCTTCCACGTGCATAAAACCATTCAGCGACACATGCCCCGCCGTTTCAACAGCCTGACACTCTGCACAGAAGCCATTGTTATGCTTAACCTTCCGACTCCCCAGCCTACCCTGGTATTATGGGCAGAGAAACAAGCTCAATTAGTGATGACAGGTGTACTTGTACTCTGGGGCTGCCCGCAACGTTCTAAAGTCGCCAAGCACCCCGAAAATATATCAGAGCCACATACAAGCGCCAGAGCTTATTTTTAACCATATATTTTGATCTGTAACATTTCACAATGATAACATGTTCCTAAAAGTACAACGATTTAGTACGTTCTACTGCCAAATGTCAAACGGCCATCATATCGTATTCATGGTTCTGTGTATAACTTAGTAGCTTGGAGGCGGTGCTGTCGACCGGAGCACAGACAGGAACATATTGCTGATGTAAATCACAGCAGGCCCGCACACATCCACTGCCCTATACATGAATATTTTATTCCATATACATAGTGCATGCCACGGTGCCCTCACTCAGAAATGCATTATCTTATTTCCCCCAACCCTAATAGTGACTTTTGAATTATACCTCTGTCAGTAGATTTGGCTCAAGACCAAGCATAATGTGTACCCTCAGAGAAAATAACACTTATATGTAACAACATGCTATCATATTCTCCAAACGCATAAACAGGCTGAATAGCGTTTATTTGGTATAGCTTTGAGGGGCATAGAGAATGGACTGCTTGTATCCGCACAAACGCCCTAGCTTCGAGTCAGAGACGAATGACACACCTCCAGAACCAACCGTCGGTTAATTTACCTCCTGAATCAAGATTCAGTACTCTATTCAGTTTCTGTGGTGTTTGCCAGAGGTGCTCTGTTTTGCTCCGGGTTAAATTAATTAAATGGGCAGGTGGCCAAACCACTGTCGCTAACTCCACACCATGAGATATGTGCAGCACCTTCCCTTCCAAGGCCTGGAGAAAGAGAGAGACTGGGCCGTGCATGTTTGTATATCGCTTTGGCTGTCAGCAACCGTGTGGGAAAAGTTTATGTTGCTAGAAAAGTCCAAGATGACTGTGTGCTATTCTGCGAGAAATACTACTAGTCACGGGCTACAGTGCCCTCCAGAATTATTGCCACACTTGGTAAATATAATCTAAAAAAATCAGTGAAGAAATGTCATTTTTGTTTATCAGCTTGATCTTACAGTAAAAAATCAAATGAATCAAAGCTTTCATTGAAAGAAAATTGTTCAAAGTTGTTAGTAATAAAGAAATAATTATTTTATTCAGAAATGTGTGCTGCAATCATTGGCACCCCAAGAAAATCTTATAAATAACATTGAACAGATGTACAGTATATTCCAATTAACATTTCACATTTTTGTTTTTGGAAACTCCTTAGTGGTCATCTATGACATCCTATTTCACTGGGATATAAATAAACACTCTCTTAGTCATCCAACAAAATAGGAAAGGCCAGAGCACACAAAAGGTTGTTGACCTTCACAAATCAGAAATTTCCTATCTTCACAAAAATCTTAGAAATGCAAAACAAATGGAGCTATGATGAACCTTGTCTAGAAGAGAACGCATCCGTATTTTGCCCCCATCCTCTCCAAGGATTACCTTTGGAGAATTGCAGAAGCTGGTTACGTCTTGGAGTCTCCAGTCTCCAAAACTATAATTAGACACCACCTCTATGCCAACAAGTCATTTGAAAGGGTTGCCAGAAGAAAGCCTCTGCCAAACCACAAACGTAAGCACCTGCAGTTTGTTAAATGTGAAAACCTTGTTCTCATACATAGTAACATTGACTCAATCAGAGTTAAGTCTCTTAACCTAAATCCAATTGAAAACCTGTGGGGTGAGCATAACAGAAGTGAGGACCAAGGACTCTGAAGGATCTAGAAAGTTTCTCTCTATGGAGGAATGGTCTCAAATCCTTTCCCATGTGCTCACCCAACACCATCAAAAAATATGAGACGACTCAGAGCTGTTATCTTGGGAAAGGGCGGATGCAGAAAGTACTAAATGCAGGGGAACTAATAATTGTGGCATGCATGTTTTTGAATGAAATATTTTATTGATGACTTTTGTTGTAATAAACAACAACAACATTAGTTCATTAGACTATTTTGGCACCAAGGGCACAAATAATTATTTAGGCATTTAGGCACTGTATGTTTTTCCATGAGACATGAAATAGCCTATAATTAGAATCATTATAGTATAATCAAAAAATAATACATGATCCTCCCATTGGCACAGGCAATTTATCCTTCAGGTCCCTAACGACCATAGGAACTTGTGAACAAGATCCATGTAAACAAGAAAACAATATAAACATCTATATAAGTTGACTTAATTACATTCCAAATATGCCATTCTACATCATTATACTTAGCGTACATTCAGTACCTTAAAAGAGCCGTTTGTAAGATCTCCACCATACAAAAGCAAAAATGCTTATTATAATTCAGAGGGATTTAGGAAAAGATGTTATTTGATATTGAGTTTGTAACAAATAATTTGTTGCTGTCTGCGTATTCACGCTCATTAGATTGCATTTTCTTGTATTTTTCCAGGTCTTGTGTAGAGTCCCTGTTACCCCGGTACTACTTTCTTTGACATTAGGCACCACTCTTCACCTACAGTGCTCACCCCAGTTCCTGCTAGTGACAAAAACACGAAAAATGTAATTAAAATGGAAGTGTCAAGTGTCCCTAGAAGGTTATGAAAAACACACAAAAGAAAAGTGTAACCAGATAAAAATAAATTGGGATAAGATTAAAATACAGGCATCCCTTTCAACAGAAAATACACTGATAATGAGGGATCATGAAAGCAAGCTACTGTCCATACTTCTTAACATCTATGAAGTAGTTAGCTAGCTACCTATCTCTGGCACCACTAGTCCAGGACACAAATACAGAAAGTGTTTGTTTGTTTGGTTATAGATAGACAATGGGCAGGATAGGTTATAAGAAGTGGAATTCTGCTACACAGTGTATAACACTATAAAGCTGTCATCTAGTCAGCAGTTGTAGATATCTAGAGTCACACACACATTGTTTCTCTGTTATTCCCCTTGTAGATGACAGTGAGCTGAAATTACAAATATCTTCTTTACATTACCAGTCAAAAGTTGACTGGTACTGTATATATACACTGCTCAAAAGAATTAGGGAACATGTAATCATTACAGTATAACACCAAATCAATTAAACTTCAGGGATATTAATCTATCCACTTAGGAAGCATAAGCGATTGTCAATCAGTGTCACCTGTTTTGGTGCAAATGAAAGTGACAACAGGTGCACTGGAGAGGCAACAGTAAGACAACCCCCAAAAAGGGAATAGTTTTGCAACTGGTGGCCACTGACAATTGCTCTCTCCTTATCCTCCCTGACTGATTCTTCTCTAGTTTTGCATTTTGCTAGTGTCCTTGTCACTACTGGTAGCATGAGGCGGTACTTGCAGCCCATTCAGGTTGCACAGGTAGTCGAGCTCCTCCAGGATGGCACATCCATACGTGTCGTCGCAAGATTTGCTGTGTCTCCCAGAACAGTCTCAAGAGCATGGAAGAGATACCAGGAGACGGGCCGTTACACAAGGACTGCTGGACAGGGCCGTAGAAGGGCATCAACCCAGCAGCAGGACCGGTCTCTGCTCCTTTGTGCAAGAAATCAATCAATCAATCAAATTTATTTATAAAGCCCTTTTTACATCAGCAGTTGTCACAAAGTGCTTTTACAAAACACCCGGCCTTAAACCCCAAGGAGCAAACAACAGTAGTCTTTAATTTCAGGGACTAGGAAAAACTCCCTAAGAAGGCTGAAATTTAGAAAGAAACCTAGAGAGGACCCAGGCTCAGAGGGGTGACCAGTCCTCTTCTAGCTGTGCCAGGTGAACATATTAAGAGTACAAATTGTAATAATTAATAAGTGCATGTGGGCTGAGTCCAGAGTCTATTTAAACTTAGTCCAGGTCGGAAGCATGACCAGATGGACAAGGACAGGGACAACACGGGGAGGGGGAGGTGTCAGCACAGTGGCAGCTGAAATTGTCAGGTATCGTCTTGATCTGCAAGACAACCAGGAGGACTTTGGACCGGGACAGCAACGGGTCTTTCAAGCCTGGTACTCCTCAGGTGTGGGCCAGGACCTCATGTCCTCCTAAGTTTAAAACGACAGGAGACAGGAAAAATTTAGAAAATGCATTCCTTAGATCTACAAGGATTTTTCCCCCAGCACAATAAAATATCAGCATAAGACCTTGGGGCTGAGACAGGGGGGTCCAGTGACACTGTGGCCCTATGCGGGGGAGGCCCCGGACAGGGCCGAACAGGCAGGAAAACAATCCACCCACATTGCTAAGCATCAACCAAAGGGACACCCGCCCACCGCAACCACCCTGAATGAAGGCCGAGTATTGCCAGCAGAGTACAGGCCAATTGCACAAGTGCGCAACAGAGAGACAACAACAAGCCAGTGACTCCGCCCCCGAATGGCGTTGGAGGGAGGGCATCCCAGTGGTGATGAGAGCCCACCTGGCAAGACAGCAAGGGAGGACAGTATCAAGCCATTCTGGTCACCTTCATGCCCCTGGGCCAGACTACACTTAATCATAGACCATGCTGTAGAGATCTTTAAGAAGAGAGTCTTTAGTAGGCACTTGAAAGTTTGCACTGAGTTTGCATTTCTAACCTTATTTGGCAAATCATTCCACAGCAGTGGAGCTCTATGAGAGAAGGCCCTGCCTCTGGCTGTTTGTTTAGAAATTCTAGGTACAATTAAAAGGCCTGCATCTTGCAATTTAAGGTTACGTGTAGGTATGTATGGCTGGATCATTTCAGTGAGGTAAGTAGGAGCAAGTCCATGTATTGATTTATAGGTTAACAATAAAACCTTAAAATCAGCCCTAACCCTAACAGGCAGCCAGTGTAAAGAGGCTAGTACTGGAGTAATGTGTTCACATTTTTTTGTTCTAGTTAGGATTCTAGCAGCCGTGTG
>JACXGI010019233.1:0-11803 GCA_016801175.1 Esox masquinongy
GCTGCTAAGGAAATGTGTCTGAGACACAACAACTGACTGAATGTTAAAAAATTAGTTATTCTTTAATGGTAATGGTTAATTTACAAGAAATACACTATTGATGTATTGTACTTTTTTTCATATTGAATTTAATATAGAAAATGTCTCTGGTAGTGTATAGAATTTTAAAATTCTGGTGTAATGACATCACTACAACTGACAAGTTTTTGCCGGGCCGCGTAAGCGGAGCCTGCCTAGAAGAGCGAATGTCTCTTACTGAGTAAGTGAGTGAGTGACTGAGTCTGTCCGTCCCTGACTGACTGACTCTCCATTGTTAACTAGCGTAGTGTTTAGAGACGCAGGCTTTACATCAATGGTCCTTTTATTCCTTAGCACACAAATCCAAGTGTATTTACTTAATATATCTATACATGTTAACATTAATTTAATGTTCCTGAACAACAACTAAATTTACCTATCTTTATACAACAGTCAAGACACTGCTAAACTGCATACTACTTCCACATTTTCTTCATCCATGTATTTATCCATATTCTCACAGAACCTCTGTATGATGCTCGGCTCCTCCTTAAGTTCGCACAGAAAGGTCTTACTGCAGCTGCCACCTGAATCTTGGTCAGTGACAGTTGAAAACCAGATACATCCAAAGCTTTGGCCAACACGTGTTTCAGTTGTGGTGTTAAAACTTTCTTTACAAAGTCATCAAAATGAATCTCAAAACAAGAAACCAGGCAAGCCTAGTTCAGCTGGCCCGCAATAGAAAATGTTGCCATCTCAAGAATCAAACCCGGGTCACCCATGTGAAAGGCTGTGTCATTAACCACTACACCACAGAGTTGTACATTTGCCAGGTGTCAGTGTAGCCCCTTGTCTCTATACTGAACAAATCCTCTTTTGCCACTGGCCGTTTTAATAGTTAATTGGCCATTCCTGAATGACATTGATACAGTTAATTTGACTAACGTTTCTTACTAAGTTTACCTCCACCACAAATAGCGTCTATGTATGCCGTTTGCCACTGGCCATTTTAACAGAGTATTAGCCAGTAATAAGCTTTAACGGTATCTACTAACTTACTGGAATTGTCATAAGAATTTAGCAATTGCTAGCGATTCTGCTAAAGCTATTTCATTTCATGGCATAAGAATGTATTTTATTCTTTCATGGCAAAACAATGTACTTTTTTCTTTCATTCGTGAATGACATTTATACAGTAACTATCAATAAGAGGTCTTTGCTTAGCGCCAAACCGGTCAAGCCAATGTTAGTTTCTTGGTGTTTAAGATGGTTGAGTCAAGGCATTTGGGTATGGATTAGCATAGCCGGATTCTGCGTTGCTATCCAAGACCTCACACAGCCAGTCTGCCAGCTTAGGTTTTTCAAATTCTTCAAATTTTGATTGGTTCTTGAGACATGTTTTACAAAGTCAGTCGGCTGCTTAATAGTCACAGGCCGACTGTGTGTTTTTCTGCTGTGTTGAGGATTGTGTTAACTTAAGGTCATTATCTGTAAAGTAGACAATGAAGTCCAATCAAGTTTAGCTGAATTTGGATGAATCTGAGCAGACAATATATCCCTACATACTTCAGAATTCATCCGGCTGCTTTTATCTTCTGTCACATCATCAATAAACACTAGTGACCCAGTGCCCTTGGAAGCCATGCATGGCCATGCCATCACACTGCCTCCACCGTGTTTTACAGATGATGTGGTATGTTTTAGATCATGAGCCGTTCCAAACCTTCTCCATCCTTCTTTTTTCCCATTATTCTGGTACAGGTTAGTTTTAGTTTCATTTGTCCAAAGAATGCTGTTCCAGAACTGGGCTGGCTTTTTTAGATGTTTTTTGGCATTCTAATCTGGCCTTTCTATTCTTGAGGCTTATGAATGGTTTGTACCTAATGGTGAACCCTCCATATTTGCTCTTGTGAAGTCTTCTCTTTATGGTAGACTTGGATAATGATATGCCTACCTCTTGGAGAGTGTTCTTCACTTGGCTAGATGTTGTGAAGGGCTTTTTCATTCATTAGGAAAGGATCCTACGATCATCCACCACTGTTGTCTTCCGTGGACATCCAGGCTTTTTTGTGTTGCAGAGCTCACCAGTACGTTTTTTTTTTCTCAGAATGTACCAAACTGTTGATTTGGCCACTCCTAATGTTCCTGCTATCTCTCGGATTATTTTTTTGCAGCCTAAGGATGGCCTACTTCACCTGAATTGAGAGCTCCTTTGACCGCATGTTGTGGGTTCACAGCAGCAGCTTCCAAATGCAAATGTCACACGAGGAATCAACTCCAGACCTTTTACCTGCTTAATTGATGAAGAAATAATGAAGACTATAGCCCACCCCTATCCATGAAGCAGCTTTTGAGCCAATTGTCCAATTCCTTTTGGTTCCTTGAAAAAGAGGGGACTACGTATTAAAGAGTAGTAAGTCCTAAACACTTCCTCCTATTTGGATGTGAATACCCTCAAATTAAAGCTGAGAGATTGCAGTAAAAGTTCCATTATAACCATTATTTTAGTGTAATTTGAAATATATTTTGGTAAACAGCCATAATAACAGAACTTGTGTAATGTCCAGTTATTTCCAGACCTAACTGTAGCAGTTGTCTGGGAATATAACAAGCTGGAACCCTTGTAAATCATCAAACACAACCCCCCCCTCACAGAATTAAATTCACCAGACATATCTACATCATAACGGAGGTTCCGCCCTAACACACGCACACAGGAAGTTCCACCACTAGCATATGTCACACAGGAAGTCCCATTCACCAAACAGGAAGCCCCGCCCACCTGTCAAATCAAACCAGAATCCCGCCCACTAGGGTCACAAAGTGACAGGAGCAATCCTACATTTACTACTGCTATTGAATGAAGGGGTTACCATTTTTGCACTCAAGAAATCTGAGTTTTTGTTAAGTTAACCACTTTTGTTAAATAAACAATGAAAATATTATATACTTTCTTTGTGTCCTTTATTTGGAATATCTTTATTGCAAATTGGTGTTTAAATATGAATTGTATGAATTTTCTAGAAAAATAATCACCATCTCTGTAGTGTTTACATACTTTCTAGCAGCAGTGTATATACAGGGATTACACAACAGTACTTCATTTGAATGCCAACATATTATAATGTGTCAAACCTTCAGTTTGGTTAAACAGACCAGCATATCGTTCTTCGCCTTCCAGAAAATATTTCCATTCTTCACGTGCTGATGTATCTCATCTTTCATCCTTTTCAGAGAATCTTTTCCTGTATGCAGTGATGCCCCTAAAACAGTGATATTGTTTGCATTATCATTTACATGCTTTTAATACATTCTAAACATTTTGGAAAACATTACTTTATTTCAGAACTTACTTCTGTAGCATGAATGCATAGAGTCCATGATTGACTTGGTTAGAGTGAAGTAGATTTCTTTCTTTTTCTTGCGAAGTTCACAGATTAATTCTGCCTTCAACTCCCTCTCCTTCAAAATACAAAACAGGTTTCAAGAAGCCCCGACATTTCAGTTTAAGTCTAGGTAAAATTATGTTTCTTTACACTAAAAACAGTCTATTTCCAGGATAAAACCTTAATCCATTATTTTTGGTTCTGTATGAAAGTTATCTTTAAAATGCTAACCATTAATGTTGTATTTCCTGATTTTTGAGAAAAGCTTACCTCCATCTTAAGGAATCTCAGATGCAGTGACACTCTCGGGTGGTCCCTAATCAAGCTGGTTGTGTCAAGTGTGAAGTTTTCAATCTGCTCCCTTATCGGGCCACGTTTGTCATTTCTGAAACACAGTATTTTCATATCAGAATTATGGTTACAAGACTAGATTGTACCTTATCATTCCATGTGGATGGAAGATTTGTTTTAATTATTGAAGGTTTTTTGATTAAATAACTTACGGAAAAAAGTGTTTAAACTCTTCATCAATGGAACTCCTCAAACATGAAGCTAAACTCTCGTTTAGGTTTATTTCCTTTCCTCTGTTCTTCTTCCTTCTTGGTTTGTAAATGCCATCATGCTCGCATAGGGACTTTACTACTTTATGATATCCACCACGTTTTTTCCCCCTCTAAAAAAGGGAAATACTTCAAATGTTTTTACAGCACATCATTGGAAATCTACCCTGGCTGAGTATCTCTTCAGTAGCCACTTTTCACATACCCAGCAAGACAATTTCTGCATGAGCCAATTTGTGCTATTGACAGAAAAATGTTTAAATCAAGTCTCTCAACTATTACTTCCTTTAAATATTATATAACTACTACTACTACTTTAACTACTATTATTATTATTTTTTTTAAAGAATGATGATAAATGTCAAGTTTCTTGGCATACTCAATGATTGGCTTGTTTCTGGATACTCATTCTTTCTTAAAAAGCAGTCCTTAAAGATTGGTGCATGTTTGGAATGCAAAGTGGCCAACATTCTACATCTCACATCTGTGGTAAGTGGTGGTGGCCACTAATATATCTGTGGTCTCTTAATTTTTATGCTCCTCTGGTGTTAGCACAATTAGTTCATAGAGATGTGTGATGGCAGGAATGTTCTTATTGTTTTAATTTGTCATTAGCTTACAGGTGCAATCACTTTATTAATTAATTTCTCGCATGAATCTTCTGACTGTTGAACTCCTTGTGTGAGGCGGCGCTCAAAAACCTCACAAGGTTCTTCCATAGAATCACGAATGGATTTAAGGTTGTCCTTCAGCTTCTTTTCCAAAATCTGGCATACCTCTTTGCTGTCTGTCTGGAATCCAACTCCACATAGTTAGTATTGTAAACAGGTATTTACATAAAAAGGAGGAAGACTTTTTCTTTGGGAGGAAGACTTTTATTATATGGAAAATACAATACCATGTTGCTGTTTTTTGCTCCTTCTATCAAAGACAGGATCCCATGTGCTCCAGAAATATAATCGCATGTCCTTGTGTGATTATCATTGAGATTTCTGAGAAATTCCTGAAGGTGAGGTATTTCTGTAACATATCAGTAAAAATTACATCAGTGTCCTTTTGATATCATTCTCACAAATGACACTGACTTTATTTTGATTAAGGCTTTATACACTTTGATATGCATGTTTTAGTATCCTGTTTTAGGTGCTTTATTGTTTTATAACGTATAGTGCCTTTTTATTAAATGTTGTATAATTAATCAGGAGGTAACCAGGCTGTTGTGTAGTGAATTGGGATTTGACCAAAAGAATGCTTTGCAGTGAATTGGGATTTGACCAGTGTTTTTGCATGTGATGAGACGTGATAATTGGAATGGGCTAATGTTGCAATTAGAGATCACTGTTTTCCATTTACATCAACCTACCTCCCTGAACTAACTGGCACACACCAAACAAGTTAAAAGTGGGTGAGGAACACAGATAAGGGCATTGATAGCATGATCAGAAAGCTTAGCAACAAATGCTCTAAACCAAACCTGCTACCTGCAGTGCTAGGCTAAGTTGATCGTATCCTGTCCAAGTGAATAAATCATAGAGTTTATCCACCAGCTGACAATCGACCACCGGAATAGACAACCAAAAGAGTTGTCTTGTGCCATGCTTACTATCATAAATGTGAATTCCCTGTGGCTTGAGTGAGTTTGCCCAGTGTCTTTTTGCCCTAGTCATTGATTGCATTCCTCGTTTTCCCTGCCAGCTGGATTTCTACAATCCTGGCAAACATGATGACTTGACAGTATCATCACGCACTGAATAAAGACAATGAGAATGACCTATGGATTCGGGCACGGGCGAAAATCTGACATCAACTTTGGAAGGGACAATTATATTACATTTTCTCAAGAGCAATTCCTGAGAGGAAACGAAAAGTAGTGCAAACTACTTTGCACTGTTTCAGTTTGTGCCATCAGTCTGCTCGCTACTGTAGCTCTGCAAATTCAACTATTGTGTGTGTGAATCCTACCAACATAAAACAAACTGACTGGATGCAACCTCACGTTAGCTGCGTTCATTGAGTGCCTTTCAGACGGTAGACACGAACACAGTCACCTTGCCAACTAAGGAACACTGCATACATTGCATTGCAAGCTTCTGTCATTGACTCAAATTCAAACAGCTGCAAACACAGGTTGATGTTATGCCACGTTCCATTTACCTCGGAAGTCGGAACTCGGAACTGGGAATGACGTCATACCCGAGTTAACCCAAGTTGATCGCATTCCAAAAGTTCACGTCGGAAAACAAGATGCACGCCCCCATTAAAGCCTTTATTGTGCTTGCCCTTTCGGCATATATACAATGTTTTTCATTTTATTTCATTGTGTTCAAAAATGTTTTGACCACTTTTTAATCGGCCATTCCGTAACCGGCAACCTAACCTGTAACATGGACAGGCGAGTGCTCTTCAGATATTGTAACGTAACTATAATCGTTGTTTTCCTATATAATTTATAACACTAGTAAGCTAAATTGCATAGGGTGCTGCCATCTTGGATTATCAACTTGGGGCTAGTGGGGTTGCTCCAACTTTCCGAGTTGGAATTCCAACTTCGGGGCGTTCGGGGCGTTCCAGTTGAAATTTCCATCTTGGAACTTGGAAATTCCGACATCGGAGTACAAATGGAACACGCCATTACTGTAGCTAGCTAGCAAACGTCAACTAACCGAGCTACGTAACAAACAACAACATATCCTTTGTTTGAACTAGTTACTGAAAGTCATCCACCAACGACAGACTCCCTCAGATTTCCACACATACACACTGTAGTACCTGCATGATGCGCCCCTGCTGAGGGCTGGGGGGGCAGTAGATCAAACCCTTGTGAGGCCAAGGGTGGGGGGTTACAATCCTTTGAAACTTTATATACGCGCTATTAAGTGTCTATATGTGTTTATCAGACATTGTTTATTTTAGAAAACAAATGACTTCTAGTTTTGGCTGCGTGTTGGTACGTAAGTAACCCTTATCGTATCGATTTGAATGCTTGCTACCTCGTTAATATCATAGTGTAGATCTTCAAACAATTACAATGAAGAAATAAAGTTATAAACACTGTGAGCTAAATGTGAGTTAATAAAAGCACGGTCTGACCAGTGATTGTTGCATCACTTGTTCTGATGGTGTGTTCTAATCACACTGGTATAATCATACCCTTCAGGGACCACCCTAGCCAGATCACACCGTGTGATTGTTTGGTCAAAGGGTTAATACATGTTGTTATTGTTGTACGTAAAATAAAGGCTGTTGATTACACCTTTGCTCACCTCTGAGGTTGTTTGCCATTAGATCTTAGAGGAAATAACCCAAGCTTGGGACATCATCACTGATCCTATTAGTGATCCATATTCCAAATTTGGAGTTGGCAATTACAGTTGTGCTCAAAGATTTGTATACCCTTGGAGAATTGATAATATATGTACCATTTGTAGAGAAAACATGAGTGAGCAGGCAAAACACAATTTTCTTTTATTTCTTATGGGATTTATATTCAACTGTAGGTCATAACAGAATGGCACAATCATAAAACAAAACATGGCAACAAAGAAAAAAATGAACTGATCCCAGTTCAAAAGTCTGCATACACTTAGTTCTAAATACTCCAGAACCTTCACCTTTTTCTGCTGTAACCACTAGAGGGTCAACTTGGCCTTGTGCTTAGGGTCATTGTCGTGCCGAAAAGTCCAAGAGCATCCCATGCTCAGCTTTCAATCAGAAGAATGCAAATTGTCTGCCAGTATTTTCTGATAACATGCTGCATTCATCTTGCCATCAATTTTCACAAGATTCCCCGTGCCTTTAGAGCTCACACACCCCCAAAACATCAGTGAGCCACCACCATGCTTCACAGTGAGGATGGTATTCTGTTCTCTATAGGCCTTGTTGACCCCTCTCTAAACATAACACTTAAGGTTGTGACAATAAAGCTCTATTTTGGTCTTGTCACTCCGAATTACAGTGTGCTAGAAGCTGTGAGGCGTGTCAAGGTGTTGTCGGGCATATTGTAACCGGGCTTTTTTGTGGCATTGGCGCAGTAAAAGCTTCTTTCTGGCAACTCGACCATGCAGCTCATTTTTGTTCAAGTATCATCGTATTGTGCTCCTTGAAACAACCACACCGTCTTTTTCCAGAACAGCCTGAATTTCTCCTGATTCTTAGCCATCAGTTTGCCTAAGACCCTTAGCCCAAAAATAGTGTTGTCACAAAACAGGTATTAACAGAAACCTTCTAGAACATGCCAGTATTGCCAAATATGATCTTATTAGTTCAGGTTTGGTCATACCAATCTCATTTCCCACTCTGTTTCCCTAGATACTTTAGTTAAAACCATTTGATGCAAGGGTTGCTTGCTGTAGGTACTGTAGGGCCAATACATACAGTTCAAAACATTTTATTTAAAACTTAAACATTCAGTACTACCTAAGTGTCCATGTAAAAGTTGTCAAGCAAAACATTTAATCTGCAGTTTTCATTTATCTAATAAAAATCCAGTTTGACAGGTTTCCATCAATTTCAACTTGTTTTGGCACAAAATCTGCATTATATGTGAAGTGTCTTTATATAAAGCAGTTTGCTATATTTAACGTCACGGACCAAATGGCTCACACCAACACAAAAAAAATTACAGTGCACTTTATTATGCAACAGGCTAACTCATTAAATTAACTGGGTAGTGAGTACTAAAACATCTATAAATATTAGTAGAACTGGAATCATAATAGTGGTAGTAACTCATATGTCAATTATATTTCATGTCACTTAGTGAAAACAGTTAACAAATATTAGGTTATTGAGTAAACATAAGTTAATTTGTGTTATGCTAATATGAAATTAGCACTTTTTCAAGTTCTTTACAATGAAATTTAGTCTTTTACTTATATTTGTTAAATAGTAGTCAGACGTGTTAATATTTGAGTAAAATACACTGTGAGGTTCTGTGTGTCTGGCTGTTCTGTTGTTTTTCTTTTTGTGTTTTCGATGTTCCTGTATTTTGGTTTCTATTTGTTGTTTTCTATTACCTTGAATGTAATAAAACACTGGGATGACAGAAAATGTAACTATTTTTGATGGACCGCGTATCCGGAGACGGCTAAGAGCGAATGGCTCTCACTGATTGAGTGAGTGAGTGAGTGACTGACTACCCCTTGTTAAATAGCGTCGTGGTTAGAAACGTAGACCTGCAAACTATAGGTCCTGTGTTCAAATCCCGTCACAGTCAAAACAAATTATGCATTAGGATTTATTCCAGATAGACAAAAACTTCGCTGGCTACAACCTCTGGTAGCTATGTTATAGTAAACCTAAAATAAAACTTTACAGAAATACAGTATTGCAACTATTTCTGGTGGATTTTCAAAGTATGCATCCGTGAATGCTTTTAGGGTAATATAGGCTAGATCAAAACCCCTTCAGCAGTCAAAGAGTAGGGGTTTCCACGATTCTCTTGTCTTTTCACTTGACGATAAAGTCAGTTATTGTCACCTATGTTAATAGTTATTGTATCAATGTCATTCACGAAATAAGGAAAAACAAATGTTTTTGTGCCATGAAATGAAATCGCTTTGGCAGTGAAAAGTTCATCTTCAGTTTCGCTAGCAATCGGTCAATTCTCAGAACTATTCCAAGTAGTAAGTTAGTAGTTATAAGTAAGCCTATTACTGGATAATAAGCTCTTAACACGGCCTGTAGCAAAAGCCATATAGGTCATAGATGCTATTTGTGGTGGAGGTAAACTTAAGAAACATTAGTCACAATGCTTAATGGTGTCTAGTGACAGTGCAATTGTATAACATGGTGGCGTAGTGGTTAAAGACGACGCCTCTCATGTAGGTGACCCGGGATTGATTCCAGTGAGGTCAACAATACTTATCACTTTTAATTGCGGGCTGGCTGAACTAGGCTTGGTTCCTTTTCTGGTTAGATTATTAGATTAGATCAAATTTTGCCATTGAATAGTACAAGTACAGTACAACAAAATGGAGTTAGCATCTAACCAGAAGTGCATATTGAAGTGGGAAGAAAATGTACAAGTACTACCTATACTGTAAGCTGTATAACTATTGTTAAATAGTTAAGAATAGCAATAAGGCTCAACATAATTGAGCGTTATTGTTGCAAGTGTAAAGTTACAGGTTTGTTCAAAATGTTGCCGGTATGGCTTTGATATGGACAATAGGTAAAAAATAAATGATGTTGGGGCCTCAACCAGTCTCTGTCTAGGGCCCCCAAATTTGCCATGTTATGTGGATTATATCATTAGCACAATATTCCCCTTACGATGTGTTGCAAATGGGATTTAAACCCCGCTTATGCTGTAGAGGAAAGAAACATGTTCAGCTGACGCACCTGTTTCTGTTTTTTCCAAATGCTTTCTCTTTCTGTATTCGTTGGAACTTACAGTAAACACCTTGAAGAAATCCTTTACCCCACTGAAGTGTTTCTGAAACAAATTTATGAGACAATGACAAGAAATTCTAAATTCTACACACTCAAAATGTTCAAGCTCAAAGATTGAATATTACTTGTGCTTGGGCAATAAGAACACTACTAAGAAATACCAGATTAGATAGAAAGGTCTTACCTTATCATAAATAGAATACATATTACTTAACAGTCTTTGGTGTTTTGTTGTGATATAAGACAAGATTTGCAAATAATAACTATACTGAACAGTGTAATCTGTCTGACATAACTGTTAATATCAATAAGCCTATCTATTACATTTTGTTGACATATCACAGAGGTGTCAGATGTGGAATACCTTTACTTCTTTTTGTTTTTGGAATTTGTCTCTGACATTCTTCTTGGTTATTTTATTTCTGGTCAAAATACTGGTGTGTGGATCCTTTTCATTCATCTCAATGACATCTGTCTTGGTGCAGATGAAACTGATGCTTTGACATTCACCACCATGTCCAAAGAGGCTAACAGTGCTCTCAAAAATATCCCAACATTCCTTTTCTGAAGTTGCTCGTGCAATGTCGCTCACAATCCACACAGCAGAGCAGTCACCTACAAACTGAAAATGTGATTTTAATGTTTTTTGTTTGGGTAATTCTGGTAATTCTAACTTAGTTAGACATGTGTAACAATGCAGAAGTGTTGATGTACTTAACCTACTACTACAGTTAGAGTACATTTTAGAAATTATATTTGCATACTATAAGAAAGAGCATAATATAATTGTATGTGATATTTAGCATTTCAATTCAGATAAGTACCATATTTTATTTAATTATTTATATGTATGTTGTTAGATGTTCAGATTGTTACTAGTTTGTACCTTTATTTTAATAAAAATGCCCTTTTGTTCTCAATTCTTTATTAAAATGCGTTGAAAATGGTTAAAGAAAAATCATATGAATCGTAAAAATTAATATCTATGACCCTATGCCAAAATCAAGATTAATAGCAGCTCTAATAGTAGAGAGGTTTGAGGAATCTGCATTTACATGTTCTCAACACTGAGACCAACTTGTAAAGCTTTGTATGTATGGCTAGGCATAGTGGTTAGAGCTGAAATGGTAAACATCTAAATGTGAAATGCCTGTCACTGGCCAAATGCACAGATTCCTGTCCCTTCAAAGTACCCGTTCATCCTTCTTAATTACATTCCAAGGTTATATAACATGTAAAAGCTTTTACAAAAGAGGTTACTGTGCAAACGTCTTTGGTACCCAGATTTTTTATACAAATCTAGTTTTTTGTCTGCATTATCTAAACATTTGTTTGTCAGTAGAAAAAAGCATTTATTTTTGATTTCCAAACATTAATTTGCCTTAAAATGCAATGTTACAGAAAATTTTATATTATGTAAATGAAAGTAACGCTACAGATAACGTC
>JACXGI010019234.1:0-11784 GCA_016801175.1 Esox masquinongy
TGTGTGTGTGTGTGTGTGTGTGTGTGAGAGTGTGCGTGTGAGAGTGTGTGTGTGTGTGTGTCTGAATACAGAATACAGACTGTCAGCAGCAGATGCACAAAGACACACACACACACACAAACATTGCAACATTGCAATTGCATGCTCCCTTGCCCTAATCTTAACCCTAAAGCTAACCCTAACCTTACCCTAACCCTAACCTTAACCTAACACTAATCTAAACCGAACTCTAACCTTAACCTCAATAAAGTAACATTTATGCCTAAACTTTACCTAGATGTAATTCCTAACCTTAACCCTAAACTTAACCAACAACACCTGGACCTTAAAAAAAACCCACTTCTAACTCTAAAATGAATTATAAGTTTGACCCTAAACCTAAACGCTGAGCCGGAAATTGACTTTAGCCTCATGGGGACAAAAGGTCCCCATGTTTGTGTGTGTTTGTGTTTTAGGTCTAACTATACTCATGGGGACAAAAGGTCCCCATGAGTCAAATTTTTTCTGGTTTTACTATACTCATGGGGACATTTGGTCCCCATGAGTATAGTTAGACCTAAAACACAAACACACACACACACACACACACACACACAAACACACAAACACACACACAAACACAAATCCCCAGTCATCAAGAGGTCAACAGTTGACTAACACAAAGTCATTTCTGGGATGTCACAGCTCCGCACAGCCGGGCTGATGAAAGGAAGAGTGGGCCTCCGTGACACTAGATACAACCAATTGTCAAGGCGACCTTTCACGTGTGCCATTTTCTCTGGGTCAGCTATGTCCTATGAATATATCTAGCATTACTCTAGATAGGGACTTAAACAAGTATTTTGCACACAGTAACTATGGCCCATCGTAATGAAGCCACGCAAATAGAAGCCATCTGTTACAATGTGTCAGTTTCAGTTGTCCTCTGAAAGTATTCAATTTTGGTTTTAAATTTTGGGCAAAATATTTCTCGTATATCAACAATTTTTGCAGCGTAGGAGAAAATGTTGTTCTGTCTCTCCCATCTCTCTCTGGGCAGCGGGATCACATCCTGTCCTCTCTGGGCAGCCAGTTCTGTCTGTGATGACCTGTTTCTATGGTCAGGTTGTGCTCACAGAGTCTGTACATAGTCAGTGTTTTTCTAAGTTTTCTGTCAGTCACAGTGGTCAGACAGTCTGCTACTGTATATTGTCTGTTTTGGGCCAAATAGCATTGAAGATTGCTTTGATTTTTTGTGGTGTTTTTCCAATAGGTGATATAATTTTCCTTTTGTTTTGTAATAATTTGATTGGGCCAGATTGTCTGAGTGCTGTCCTGATGTTTTAGGGTCGGTATTGGTTTGTGAATGTAGTTTCAGAATCAGTTGGCTAAGGGGGCTCTTCTCTATGTTTTCCTCCTGGCATTGTAGGGCTTTGTAGTGGTAGGAGTGGGGTTCGCTTGTTTTGTAAGAGTTCTGCATGAAGGCTTTCAATTGGGTGTTTGTTCCATTTTGTCAAATTCTTGTTTTGTAAGTGGGCCCCACACTTCACTGCCATATAGTGCAATTGGTTCAATTATAGGTTTGAGCCAGATCCTAATTGGTATGTCTAATTTGATACATATTTTAATGGCATAAAAAGCTCTCCTTGCTTCATCCCTCAGTTCATTCACAGCCATGTTGAAATTCCCTGTGGAGCTCATTTTTAGTCCCAAATATGTGTAGGCGTGTGTGTGTTCTATGTGAGTGGAGCCTAATAAGAAAGTATATCTGTTTTCTTGACATCTGGATCTTTTTTGAAATATCATGATCTTTGTCTTTTTTAGGTTGACTGTCAGTACCCAGGTCTGACAGAACTGATGTAGTGAATCTAAATGATGCTGTAGGCCCTCTTTTGTTGGTGACAGTAGAACCAGATCATCTGCATACAGAAGGCATTTTATTTCTGTGTCGTTTAGAGTGAGTCCTGGAGCTGTTGATTGTTCAAGCATTAGAGTCAGTTCATTGATGTTGATGTTAAATAGGCTTGAACTTAAGTTGTTTCCTTGTTTAACACAACATCCTTGAGAAAATAATTCTGTGTGTTTATCTCCAATTTTGACTGCACAATTGTTATTTGTGTACATTGATTTGACAATATCATATGTTTTTCCTCCTACCCCACTCTCAATTAGTTTAAGAAAAATTCCTTCTTGCCAAATGACTCAAATGCTTTTTCAAAATCTATGAAGCAGGAGAAAATCTTTGTTTTGTTTTGATTTAAGCATTTATCAATGAGGGTGAGAAGGGTATAAATATGGTCTGAGGTTCGGTGATTTGGTAGGAATCCAATCTAACTATTGCTCAGGACATTGTGTTCACTAAGACAAGGCATTAATCTGTTGTTTATGATGGTACACAATAGTTTGCCCAGGTTGCATTTGACACAAATGCCTCAGTAGTTGTTGGGATCAAATTTGTCTCCGTTCTTAAAAATTGGTGTTATTAGTCCTTGGTTCCAGATCTCTGGGAAATAGCCTACACTCAGGACTTTGTTAAAAAGTTTGAGTATGGCAGTGTTGAATTTATGATCTGTGTATTTTATAATTTCACATAATATCCCATCCATACCGCAAGCTTTTTTTGAGTTTAAGGGCCTGTATTTTTTCTAATATTTCAGTTTCTGTTATTGGGAAATCTATTGGATTCTGGTTATCTTTGATGACAGATTCAGGTTTTTGGAGTTGTTGGTAAATTTATTTTTGTTTTGAATTCATTGTTATGTTTCTATATAGTTCTTCAAAGTGGTTCTTCAACTATGTCACCATTTTGTACAGCTAGCTCTTCTCTCTCTCTCTGTCTCCCATGTCACCCTGCTCTCTCTCTCTCTGTCTCCCATGTCACCCTGCTCTCTCTCTCTCTGTCTCCCATGTCACCCTGCTCTCTCTCTCTGTCTCCCATGTCACCCTGCTCTCTCAATTCAATTCAATTCAGCTTTATTAGCATGACAGTTATTACAACGGTATTGCCAAAGCTAGAGGTACAGTAACAACAGGAGACTACACAGCAGCAGCACCATTCAAGGTGACATCAAGAACAACAACCAGCATTGTCAGAAATATTCAGCAATAACAAAATGCTCAGAGTAAACAACAACAAGTGCAAATAAACAAATAACAGTCGTAACAACACTAAGAACAGAAATGACCGTCATCATCTGAAAGGCGTAGCAACAACAAAAACATTGAGGTGAACAGTAACAATAAAACTGAAAATATATGTAAAGAGAGAGATGCAGGGAGAGAGAGAGAAGCAGCAGCTCTCTCTCTCTCTCTGTCTCCCATGTCACCCTTCTCTCTCTCTCTGTCTCCCATGTCACCCTTCTCTCTCTCTCTCTCTCTGTCTCCCATGTCACCCTTCTCTCTCTCTCTCTCTCTCTCTCTCTCTCTCTCTCTCCCTCCCTCTCTCCCTCTCTCCCTCTCTCCCTCCCTCCCGTCTATCCAGTGGTGTAGTGGTGCCCGGAGAAGTGGGCATACTATATTTTGTCTTCTTTTTTTTGTACCCCAAATGGCTTGTTCAACAATGGAAATGCACCCTGTGTGACAGATTATATGGGAAACCATGACATATACTCTGAATGCCCTAAAATTATGATTCCCAATTGGTCTTTAAGCCAAAGCCAACCGAAGCTGTACTGCGTTGGCCTGGGAATTTTCTTCACACTGACCTTTCTAGCATGATTGAAGCCATAATGGTCAGTTCAAATCCAGGCCAACTCATGTACACTTGGCTTGGTTTCAGGTTAAGTCCCATTGTATGTAAACCACCATTGTGTTTTTACACCATGTTCTCAGTTCTTACTAGTACCTCTCATCATACTACAGAGCCAAGTTGCTGGTAGCCATAAACTATGCTGAAATGTACAATAATAAATAAGACCTAGTTTTTTTCCCCTCAGGCCATAAGGCTCCTCAACCAGCAACACTGATCCATGATCATACTGATCACACATGAACATTCCAGATGCTCTGATGTCCTTTGAGGCACATTTAATGGGCATTAGAATATTCCATTGCATGTACCATTCATAAGCATATTACACTCATTTGTATTTATGTATCTATAATATACAATACTTCTACCATACTGATCATACTCCCCCTCCTACTCTTTCTAAAATTGCTGCTCGTTTACACGCCATGCAATATTCAATTCTACTACCCAGATTGCTGCTAGTTTCTAGTACTCTTGTTAAACTGCTACTAGTGTACAGTGTTATGTATATTACTGCTCCATTTTTTTGTTTGGCTATATTTTTGCTTATATATTTTTCTTCTTAATTCCCACTATGTAGTTGTTGGGTGCCATGTCACAAGAATTTCATTTTGTGCAGAATGACGCTGTGTTGACAAATAAACCTTGTTGACAAATAAACCTTGAAAGGGGTTCAGTGACAGTATACAGTAGGTTAGTATAGGTTAATAAGTTCTAGTCTATCCAAGAGAGTATGATTCAAAATCATTTCCATTCAGCATCACTCAGTCAAGGGAAAAATAACATTACTGTTGTCTTTAGCAAACTTGACTTATTATATTACATTTTTCTACGGTCTTCTTTCCGGCATTTATTTGGAATGCACTCACTATTAAGCTGTGTGGTTGTTTCACCTAGCCTCCTTAAAACATATGCACTCTGGATAAGAGCATCTGCTAAATGACTAAAATGTAAATATGAAACGTCTGTCACACACAAACAGTATTTATTTACATCTCTTGCTTACTCAGAGTCATGCAAACCTGAGACATCCAGACCCAAGACACCCAGACCAGAAACACCCAGACCAGAGACACCCAGACCCGAGACACCCAGACCCGAGACACCCAGACCCCAGACACCCAGACCCGAGACACCCAGACCCGAGACACCCAGACCCCAGACACCCAGACCCCAGACACCCCGACCCCAGACACGCAGACCCCAGACACACAGACCCCAGACACACAGACCTGAGACACCCAGACCCAAGACATACAGACTCCAGACATCAAATCCAAAACATCATTAAACAGATCTGCTGTGTCTTAAATAGCACCTCCCACAAACATCATCATCCACAGATCAACACATAGGCCTACACTGTTTCACAGTTGGTCTCACACATTGGAGAGCTGCAACCAGATATAGAGATCTGCCTCTGAATCACCTGCATGCACACGCACCCACACAAACAAGCACACACAAATGTACATTACAACAGGCTTTCAACACAACCTTCACTCACCATCCCCCTCCCACAGAACAGTGAGTAATAACACAATGCAGAGCTGATTCACAGTAAAAGCAAATATAAACTCCAGAGTAAATGCAATACAACATTTTGTGTATGTATGTGTGTGTATGTATATATGCGTGTGTATGTATGCTTCTTTTCCCACCTTCTCAGGACAAAAGTTCACCAAAATGTCCTGACATTACAATAAAACATTTCATTTGCAAGTCCTGACATTTCAAAATGCTTTTGTATGCTTATGGGTTCGGTTTAGGGTTTCGGGCTAAAGTTAGTGTTTTGGAATAAGGTTAGTGTTTTGGGTTAAGGTTAGTGTTTTGGGTTAAGGTTAGTGTTTTGGGTTAAGGTTTGTGTTTGGAGTTAAGGTTAGTTTAGTAGTGGATAGGGATGAAAGGATTGTGGCCTGTTATAATGGAATGGTATCTCTCCCTGCAGTGTGAATGGAAGTCTAATGGGCCTGTCAGTTAGTGGAGTGATTCAGCTTGATTTATGACCCAGTCTGTGAACACTGACTGGAGGAAAAGGAAACCCAATTTCCCTCTTAAACTCCTTAAAAAGAGAAATGGGTTCCATCAAACATGTAACACTCAACTGTTTGATCCTGATTATATTTCAGACCACGGTTGTAATCATATCTATGTTAATGTGAGAATTCCCTCCCCTTCTCTCTTTAAAGATGAAAAAGGAAATGGCAGCCTGACACCCCCCCCCCATTTCCTGATGTGTGGCGGTCCCTTTACACATCAGGAAATGGACTTTCTCCGTGTATGAAGTTGACTTGAACAGCTGCCTGTGTGTGATAAAGATGAGCCAATGGCCAGTGTTCCTCAAATGTGACTTGAATGGGCCCTCACTCTCTCAGAAGTGAGAACTGATCAGTCAATAAGCGTAGTTTTGTTACAAGATCAGGGTCACTTTGGAATTCAATGATGCCTGAATTCAACGGCTGTCCTCCACAACAGAGTAACTAACAGAAGAGGAACAGAATAAAACAATATCATCCAAAACCCCTCTATGCTGACGAAGCAAAATGGCCACCCAGGTGAATAAGACACATTAGGGATAATTAGTTGTGACCCTAGCTGGTACAGTATGAGCGGGGGCACTGTGGAGAGGTGCTCAGGGATAAGTTATGGATGAGGAAGATATGAGTATTTTCATTTACTGCCCTTCAGTGGTCCATCCTCTGTCAGTGAATATTTAGCCAGTTACACCCAAGTGCATGAATAATGTACGTTATACTGTATACCATTTAGTGTATACACACAGTACAATGGCAGGTTTAAAACAGTCAGTCGGCACTAAACCCAAACTCTGGAACAGAAGGGAATGCACAATGAGTGGCGTCGGAACCGGAGGGGAAAGGGTTACTAATTCCAAAGGGCCCTAACATGTGGAGGGGCCCTTGAAAATGGTTGAATCTTGAATAGAGAAAGGAGGAGCTGTCACAGACCGCCTGTGTACAGGGCCCAGAATGTTATGCTACACCCCTGTGCACGACTGTCTTGTAAATAATTATCTGGTTTTTTTTAGCAGTTACAAACCGAATAGGATATGACTTCACCAATTACGTTTTTAGTCATTGGAATAACCTATTAATGAAACAGTCCAGAGTCAAACCATATGGACTTTAGTTACCGAAAGATAATACGTTAGTCCAAATGTGACTCTTCAACTAAACCGTTTTTGTTTAATTAAACATTTCTGATCAAGACCTGCAGTTAAAACAGTGTTGTATTCAAACCACCAAACAAAATGTTTTAACTGACAAACGTTAGGTGAAGTAGGTATAATTCCAAGAGGCTTTGCTCGAGCGCCAGCTTGCTCCCGTTCCTCGCAACTATCGGTATCACGACTTTCAGATGCGTCGTAACTAAAGCTTAATCACCGAAACTCGGATGGTGAGCGCTGCACGATCAGCCTCGCCCGATCCTCTTCTCCCAGGCAGGTCACTGCCACCCGGGGGCCAGCAGGTGGCGCCAAATCAATGTCCACACAGCTCCCATGAAGCCTCCCACTCAGCTACATGCCACTGTTCCAGTGGTACTACGGTGTCACTACAACTCCTATTAACACGTGTGTTGATACAGAAGGGATGTATGCTATAATGGCTTCTCATTAGATTCTCACAGTGACTCAGTGGCTGGTGCACAGCTATGGCAGTTGGCAGCTACAACCTAACAGACCAAATGTAGCACAGAGATGCGTCTGAACGGTGTTGCTGATCGTGCTTGCTGTCACAAAGTATACTGGGTGACATAGCTAGTTAAACACGCTGGTACAGCTTTATAACCCATTGCACGTCCTTCCTTGCATTTCAAAATACGACATCTAAAAGACTCGGGCCAAGTTTAACCTTCCTCCCGCTGAGAGCCGGGGTGCGTTATTCACCAACGCAGAGGATTTCAGCAGAACAATTGCCTCGCAGATGCAACCAAAAAACAAGCAAGGCTTAGGTCAACACTGCCCTGAAAATAAGAAGTAGGAACTATCTCCGTCATGATAAATCTCTCCATGGGCTACACACGCTCATAACTCTGCATGCTCAGTCACGAGCCATAACCTCTGCCTCTCTCTGTGATCCCTGTAATCATGATCATCTCTACCATCACTGTTCAAGTGGTCCCAGGAGAGCAGAGTCTGTAAATACATACCCAAGTGTGTGGGTACACCTATAACAAAGAATGCTAGATGGGTTTTGGTAACCCCTATGGGCTAGCTCTTTTGCTTTCACATTAGACATCAACGGAAACAAACCAGATATTTCCAGATCCACCAACCCAAGAGAAGCGGTAGCATACTGCATGAACACACAACACACACACACACACACACACACACACACACACACACACACACACAATACACAAAACACACACAAACCACAGCGTGTAGCCAAAGGAGTAGCTGAAAGTAGCAGTGCCTAAACCACAGCACATTTATTCTCCCTGTTCTTTTGTATCCTTTATTAAACCAGGGGACACACCGAGATGTTCAGCTCTTTTTACTAGTGAGCCCTGGCCAGGAAAGCAACGCACATAATGACACCATATTCAATATTTTATTTAAAATATTTGCATCTAAAATGATATATAAAATGTATTTCTGATCTTTGATGGTAATGTCCAGGATTCTATAATGTTGACACTGCAGCAAGATGGCAGTGTAGTTATAAGAAGACTATAGAGGACCTGGACAGCAAAGTACTGGATGTGCTCATGCAGGTGGACAGAATGACTACTGTGGTACCAACAGATGTTTTCTGTGACACTCTCGCTGGATTAAAATAGGAAGTAAAATGTTGCCTCGTGTTCAATGTACAACAAATGAAAGTGATTCCTAAAACCAAAGGACTCCAGTTCACCCACTCAGACAGAACCGTCAGAAGCGTCATTAATGCACCATTCATGCAGTTGCCATTCCAGGAACACGAGACACATCAAACCCCCTGCTTCGTCCTGACATAGGGCTTCTCCGATGACTGTCCATGTGACAATGTACCCTAGGCTTTCATACACAACTTCCATCCCATCATGAACCCTGCGAAGGAGCAGCTGCGCGTGACAAACAAGCACACATCCGTGGAATCATGTTGCCGGCTGCTTCAGAGCGATCCATCCTTAGAGAGTGCTTTGTATTGATGTCCACCCTCCAAAGATGCTGAAGTCTATCTGTCTCTCTAGAAGGGCTGCTAGCAGTGCCAACTTTGTCCTTGGCTAGCCTCCATCTGAGTCATACTAGGCACAATGAGACAGACCAAATCTCAGAACCAGCGGTGCTTGCAATCCACACAGGCCCGCAGTCACCTTAATTAACCTACAGGGGATTAGCAGAACCACTTCGGGACAACCCTGAAACTGTTTGAATCTCTCCTCTGACACTCTGTGTTCGGCCTGGGAAGGGAGATGTGGGGGGTGAGTGACGGCATCAGGCTGAGCCTGACAATGGGCTGCAACACTGGGTGAACTGAACTGATAACATCAGCCAGACATTGAAAGTGTTGCAAGACACCAATGACGGTTTGTTGCTCCAGTGAAGCCATCAGATGTCTGGGTTGGGTTTGTTGCTCCAGTGAAGCCATCAGATGTCTGGGTTGGGTTTGTTGCTCCAGTGAAGCCATCAGATGTCTGGGTTGGGTATGTTGCTCCAGTGAAGCCATCAGATGTCTGGGTTGTCCAAGAGCCAAAATGCATTTGCATATGCAGCAGTAACTCTAAATTGTTCATCCAAAATGATTTCCTGATATTTTTTATACATTATTTTTTCATGCATTCTTTGTCATGTAGACAAATATCCTGTCTATACAGTGTTGTGATATGAGGAAAATGTAGGGTCATGTCAGCAGTAACTGCAATAAGCAACAGTAAAACCAAGGTAAAGGGCAATTACTAGCTTCCCTCACCTCAGTTAATGCATTTTTCCTTGGTTTTACTGAGATTTAGGCTGCTAGCTTTTACCTTGGTATTACTTATTGTCTGGCACTGATTCAGTGATCAACATATGTAAAAATAACAGCCACATTACAACCCATGAATGAAGAGAAGCTTAGTCATAGAAAAATACTAGTGTACCAACACCAGTGGTGTACAAGTGGGGTACCAACCAAGAAGGCAGTGAGTAGGGTCAGGTCAGAGGTCAAGTTCAATTTGAACACAATATTCCAAATAGTAAGATAACATAAAACTACATTTCCATTGATCTACCAGTAACTCATTCTGCTGGAAAATAAACAAAACTTAATTACATTTTTCTCAGTTCCACACTGAGCGCTGCCTTTTCTTTTGGCAGGGCAGTATAGTCGCCTGCTGTACCTTGGGTAACAGTGACTGGTATCTAAAATCATTTTTTTAGATCACCATGTTTCTAGCATTGTGAGCTACTTTAGTCCACAGAGGCAGCTGATAGTTCACTGGAAACGACAGACAGGAGACAGGTGACGTCATCGCGAAGATTAACTTTCGCTAACTACTAACTTAGTAACTGAAAGTAGCAAGCCGTGGAGGAACATACAGAATACTTCAGTCATCACACTGGTGCTCCATAAGCATAGTTCAATTTAAAATGGTGTCACTAAGACAGCACCGTGAAAGAATGTAAACATTATGTCCAGTTTTATGGTTTAATATTTAATCTATTCCAATCCGTGTTAGTCAACAGACCTGATGGTCACACAGGTTGTAACCCAACACGGTGTTGTTATCTCTTCTGGGATTCTTTAACATTCTCCGCATGCTGACAGTGGACGACATATGCCTGGTGCTACTATAACACAGGACAAAGTTTAATAAATGTACAAGCAAAACGGCGTGTAAAGTAGAAAGGCACGCACGGAACAGGATTCGCCCATACACAGACGCTCCGGTAAGATCTTTTAGTGAATCTAACCCTAATCCTAACCACAGCCTAAAATAAATCCCAATTAATTATTAGACCAAAGATCTGCAAAGACACTCGTAATTCACAGTGAGGTCAATACCTCACTGAGGTTACGCAATTGTCTGCTGCAGAAACACTGGTGTAAACACTTTAACATGTGTCGTTGAATAACAGCTGCACCACGGTGTGTTCTGTAAACCTCTTATGTCACTAACATATGGCAATGTTTAAGTAAATTGATCGAATCAATGGCAGCAGAGAGATAGAGTTCTACAAGGGAATCAATATATTCACGTACACAAAAATAAACTTGACCAAGTCCATGTACAGTTGTGCTGTAGTAGACAAAGGCTCTTCATTCCTGGTATTACCATGTTGTGGGAATCTAAAATAGGTTTATTTCCAACAACCACCAAAAAAAATCCCTCAAAACAGCAAGTGTCTACTGATTATCATTCATACTGACAATTTTGATCTATTGAAAACAAACAATAAATGCGTCACTGATTATTGTGAAAAACTCATTTGGAAGCCTCATTTGCAAGCTGCATTTAATACCCCTCATGTGCGCCATCTTCAATGAACTGCTAATAGCTTCGGGTTTCAATAGCATTTGGAAACAGTGAAGGTTCTGCTGCCTGTTGGTCTGTTGAATGTTAAACACCCACCTGTGTCTTGCATGGTTTCACCCATGGCAACAGCTTATAATATCTCCAGTTGCCCTATCAGGACACTGGAAAATATCCGGTGGAGAGATTTTGGATCAAAGTGTGTAACGTGTCTTGTAGGAGGAGAGACAAAGGTGCAGGGAAAACGGAGGACCTTAAATAAAAATCACAAAGACACAACAAAACTAGAACAAGACAAGAACAGGACAGAACAACATTACAAATGGAATCCAAAACAATGATCAACAAGGTACACTAAGGAAGGAGGAACCTAAATAGGTGCAGGGAGGAGGAACACATGAGGGAGGGGACGTTGGATCTCACTGGTACGGCAGGCCTGCTGTGGCGGGACGTAACCAATGGTTGCATCTGTAATGAATGACAACAAACAGGAGTCCCTGCTCTGAATGAGGGAGGGGACGTTGGATCTCACTGGTACGGCAGGCCTGCTGTGGCGGGACGTAACCAATGGTTGCATCTGTAATGAATGACAACAA
>JACXGI010019235.1:0-12342 GCA_016801175.1 Esox masquinongy
GGTGAATAATTTGATTTGGATTTAGTGTTGCGCTGAAGAATGACACAATTTCATCTGGGATTAATGTGGATTTAATTCAATCTGGCCCAGCCCCGAAATAGCCTTCCTCATGTCCTGCTGTTCGCCTGCTAGCACAGCTGCACCTGGCATGGGGCGGGAGTGTTCGTTGATTGTGTGGCGCCTAAGACTGTGAACATGCATGCGTGTGTGTGTATGTGTGTGTGCGTGTGTCTAAAATGCGTGAGTGCATGTGTGTGAGAGTGAGTTCATGCATATATGTGATACTTTGCCTGGCATCCCCTCAGCACAGCACTGACTGCTTCATCTATTTCTTGTTAGTCAGAAGGCCTTGAGCATGGTTGCTCTCAGGGTACAATAATTACTGTCATTCTCTCTCATACTCTCCCGATGTTTCGTTCCTTATCATGTACACTACATATGTTACGATTAATTGATAAATGACCATCTGTAATCTTCTATTAAACTGGAGTGAGTCAAGGTCTCTATCAACAGTGTTAATTCTGGCGCTCGTTTTTGTTTTAGTTTAGCCACAGTCATTTGTCAAATTTTTGTCATTTGAATAATGATTTAGTCTAGATATTGTCAAAATGTCAAAAACAGTGAGGCATTTATGTCAAGATATTGCCCTTACATTTTAATCACATTTAAGCAGAAGTCCCGGTAAAGTTAGATAATGGCACGTAAACTGTCAATCTTACCAACTTTTTTATTACAAAAACCATGATCCTGACTAATCTATTAATATGAACTCGTATTTTGACAGTTGTCCTCTAACCTTGTCATCATACCATGCTCGATTTGCTGCTGCAGAATTCAACAAAAGAGACCCGCTTGCTGAACAAGAGTACAATATATTATTTTCAATTTACCCAATAGTACCCTGAGCACAGCCCAGGATTTGCTGTTGCACAGCTTCTAATTGCCACAAAGGATAAATAGCAGAACTTGACTCAAAATCGTGTCTGTAGTCAAGTCACACACCTAATGCCATGGATTTGCATGCCTTTTATTTAAATAGATTATTACGAAGGAGCTGATTGCAGTGAAAATCTCCCAGTCATTTTTGTCAAGAATTTACTCACCAAAATAATTTTGTCTCGTTTTATTGTTTTTTTCAGGATGTGTTTTGTCAATTATCCTCTCGTCATCTCCGCTGATAAATATTGTTGGTGATTGATTAATACAACGCTGTTTCCAAAAATGTTGGGATGTAAAATGTAAATAAAAACAGCAATGATGTGCAAATCATTTAAACCCTATATTCAGTACAAAATAGTACAAAGACAACATATCAAATTTTGAAAATATATGCCTACTTTCAATTTGATGCCAGGAACATGTTTCAAAAAAGTTGGGACAACGAAAGACTGGAAAAGTTGTGTAATGCTAAAAAACTAAACCTGGTGCAATATCTCACAACTAATTAGCTCAATTGGCAACAGGTCAGTAACATGACTGGGTATTAAAAGATCATTCCTGAGAGGATGGGTCTGTCAAAAGAGAGGATGGGGAGGGGTTCACCACTCTGTGAAGGAATGTGCAGGCAAATATTGCAATAATTTAAGAATTATGTTTCTCAATGTAAAATTGCAAAGAGTTTGGGGATCTCATTATCTACAGCACATAATATCATTAAAAGATTCAGAGAATCCAGAGACATCTCTCTACGCAAGGGAGAAGGCCAAAAACCAATACTGGATGGCCGTGATCTTTGGGCCCTCAGGGAGCACTGCATTAAAAACAGACACTCCCGACACACACACACACACACACACACACACACACATACACACACACACACACACACACACATACAGTGGAAATCACTGCTTGGGCTCAGGAACACTTCCAAAAACCATTGTCTGTGAATACAGTAGATTGCTGAATCCACGAATGGAAGTTAAAACTCTACCATGCAAAGAAGAAACCATATATAAACAAGATCCAGAACTACCATCGCCTTCTCTGGGCCAGAGCTCAATTAAGATGGACTGAGGCGAAGTGGAAAACTGTCCTGTGGTCTGAAGAATCGAAATTTGCAATTATTTTTATTAATGATATACGCCACGTCCTCCAGACTAAAGAGGAGAGGATCCATCCAGTTTGTTATCAGTGCACAGTTCAAAAGCCAGCATCCGTGATGGTATGGGGGTGCATTAGTGCACATGGCATAGGTGACTTGCACATCTATGAAGGCATCATTAATGCTGAACAATATATACAGGTTTTGGAGCAACATTTTCTGCCATCCCAACCTGGTCTCAGAATGATTACGCAGACTATTTTATGTAATCCAGGGGATTTCGTAAGATATATTACATTCAGTAAAATAACGTTAGAGTCTGAATGGAGAAAAAAAACAGAAGACCGTGTTTTGAACCGGCAACCTTCCGCATCCAAGACAGATGCGCTACCTACTGCTCCAGTAAGAAACCTGTATGCAATGAAGGCAAGTGGTGGTGTCACAACATAAATATGTTTGAAGTGATTTTCTTTGTAATCCTAACCCAAACCTTAACCCTAACCTTAACCCCAGTGCTATGATACCTAACCTTAACCCTAACCTGAACCCCAGAGCTGTGAGACTTAACCCTAACCAAACCTTAACCTAACCTTTTTTGTTTCCTAACCGTAGCCCAAACCTTAACCCTAACCTTAACCCCAGTGCTGTGATATCTAACCTTAACCCTAACCTTAACCCCAGTGTTGTGATGCCTAATGTTAACCTAACTTTAACGATAAAATGCTTTTATAACATATTCTAGCGACCTTGGTGTTGCTGTTACTCCTCCTAATTCACATGTGCAGTGTCAGGCAATGGGTAGGGTGACTGCCTTATTATCCAAATGTTGCCGGTTCGAAGCACAGGTCAAACATTTTGTTAAAAACTCGTAATTATTTATACGTTTTCATAGCGTTCGTAAATATCATACGTTTGTCTGGCATTCGTATGTTATTTTTAATTTAAGTTTTAATAGCGCTCGTAACATTTGATACGTTGTAATACCGTTCGTAAGATATGTTACGTTTTAATAATTTCGTTATGTATCATACGTTTTGGTGGCGCATTGTAATGTAACCTAACGTAATGTCACACATCATACGAAATCGGGTGCCATGGATTTTCGTAAAATAGTCTACGTAGTGTCCTGAGACCACGTTGGCCATCCAGATAACGTCTTTTTCAGGGAAAGCCTTGCTTATTTCAGAAAGACAATGCCGAACCACATTCTGCACGTATTATAACAGCATGACTCCATAGTAAAAGAGCCCAGGTGCTAAACTGGCCTGTCTACAGTCTAGACCTGTCACCCATTTAAAACATTTGGCGCATTATGAAGCCAAAAATATTTCAAAGGAGACCCCGTACTGTTGAGCCTCTGAAATTATATATCAAGCAAGAATGGGAAAACATTTCACTTTCAAAACTACAGCAACTGGTCTCCTCAGTTCCAAAATGCTTACAGAGTATTGTTAAATGAAGAGGTGATGCAACACAGTAATAAACATGCCCCTGTCCCAACTTTTTCGAAACGTGTTGCTGCCATCAAATTCAAAATGGGCATGTATTTTTCCAAAAACAATCATATTTTTCAGGTTCAACATTTGATATGTTGTCTTTGTACTATTTTCTATTAAATATAAGGATAAATGATTTGCATATCATTGCATTCTGTTTTTATTTGCATTTTACCTAGCATCCCAACGTTTCTGGAAACAGGGTTGTATTTTCATCACTGTTTTTGTTGACAACACAGTTAAATATTATTAAGGAAATGTACGTTATAACCTCTACGTATTTGTCTTCAAATATACATCTACACAATAGGGTCCCAAAAATTGTCATCAGTGACATCTGTTTCAGGGCTTGTATAATGGCCTGTAGAACGTACAAGCCCTGCATGCCATCCGTGTCACTCATGCCTGTCTCCATCTCTTCGGATATCTCCTTAATCTCTGGTCCATCTGCTCTCTAGTGAACTGACTCACCTCAGTCAATGCCTCTCCCTGTTACAATGGAGCCTAGAGGAAGTTCGCCTCATCCCTTAGGGAGAGCATGTTGTGAATGAGCGAGATTACAGGCAGAGTTTCAACGTTCCGGAAATTCACTTTTGGAAGTTTCTCATTACAAGTGAAGGGAGATTTGAACTTTTACCGGTTTTCAGTCATGTGAAGTGTTTTGAGCAATACTGGAGGGACTACTGACTGTGAAATACAATAGGTCGTGACGCATTGAACCCTGTCCTTGTGAGGAAAGGCAGAGCAGACCTGGTTACTGCTAGAAGCATTCAGGTTGACAGACTAGGAAGGGGAAGATGTGAGTCACCTCGGGTAGAGCTAACATCGCAAATAACACGTTTCATTTACTGTTTGAGCATGATGGAAAGGCTTCTGCACTGCAGGTAAATATGCCGGTATGCTAAGTTAGGACTCAAGTGAAAATACAGTTTTTTGGGGTTTTTTTTACTTTTTTTACTGTGTGTTTAGTTTCTGGTATTGTCTGTTTTGTGTCTATGTAACGACTACAGCGTACTCACCTTTCCACTTACAAAGCCTTTATAAAGCCTTTGCAATGCTTTCAAACCACCACATAAATGTGTTATAAAGCATCTATAGCCATATCTCATGCTTTACGAAGGATTAATATATGTGCCATATCAGTGTGACATACTGATGTCAATTGTTACATAATTCACCTTGTCAAAAATGAAAATCATGTTAGTCACACAGCAAGAAACTTAGTTCAATAAAAACATTCAGCAAAACAAAACCGAAAGGGTCTTTCTTCTGGAATCAAGTTACAGTACACTAAACAGACACATATTGAGAGATATCTGGAACATGTCTTTTATAATTTAACTGAAAGGGGTATTGTCCATTCATAAGGCTTGGTGTGTACTTGGTTTGCCTTTAAACATATTAAATTTCTTTCTGATTGCTTAGACACTATCTTTGAAACTATAGGCTATTTTTGCAAAACTCCACACACTAACCACAAAACCTACACCAAACCGGCAAGCAAAACATTATACATCTCTTGCAAAAGCAAACAATTCTTGCAAAACTCTTCAAACTCTTTAAAAAAGTGTGTTTTTGTGTCAACACAGTACACACCAACCATCATTTGAATAAGCATACAAAGCTTTAACTACACACTGATAGCCTAAATGAAAAACACTTGCTTGCTTTCGCTTTTTCTGTGTGCAGGACATAGCCTATTGCAATGAAGTTTTGTCATATAGTTGTGTTCAAAATTTTGCATACCCTTGGAGAATTGATAATATATGTACCATTTGTAAAGAAAACATGAGTGAGCAGGCAAAATACGTCTTTTATTTCTTATGGGATTCACATTCAACTGTAGGTCATAACAGAATGGCATTATCATAAAACAAAACATGGCAACAAAGAAAAAAATTAATTGACCCCTGTTCAAAAGTCTGCATACCCTTAGTTCTTAATACAGTGTATTGCCCCCTATAGCATCAATGACAGTGTGCAGTCTTTTGTAATAGTTGTCTATGAGGCCCCGAATTCTTGCAGGTGCTGCCCATTTGTCTTGGCAAAATGTCTCCAGGTCATGTAAAGTCTTTGGTCGTCTTGCATGAACCGCACGTTTGAGATCTCCCCAGAGTGGCTCGATGATATTAAGGTCAGGAGACTGTGTTGGCCACTCCAGAACCTTCATCTTTTTCTGCTGTAACCACTGGAGGGTCAACTTGGCCTTGTGCTTAGGGTCATTGTCGTGCTGGAAAGTCCAAGAGCATCCCATGCACAGCTTTCATGCAGAAGAATGCAAAATGTCTGCCAGTATTTTCTGATAACATGCTGCATTCAACTTGCCATCAATTTTCACAAGATTCCCCATGCCTTTAGAGCTCACGCACCTCAAAACATCAGTGAGCCACCACCATGCTTCACAGTGGGGATGGTATTCTGTTCACTATAGGTCTTGTTGACCCCTCTCCAAACATAGCGGTTATGGTTGTGACCATAAAGCTCTATTTTGGTCCCGTCACTCCAAATTACAGTGTGCCAGAAGCTGTGAGGCATATCAAGGTGTTGTCGGGTATATTGTAACCAGGCTTGTTTGTGGCATTGGCACAGTAAAGGCTTCTTTCTGGTAACTTGACCATGCAGGTAATTTTTGTTCAAGTATTATCGTATTGTGCTCCTTGAAACAACCACACCGTCTCTTTCTAGAGCAGACTGTATTTCTCCTGAGGTTACCTGTGGGTTTTTCTTTGTACCCCGAACATTTCTTCTGGCAGTTATGGCTGAAATCTTTCTTGGTCTACCTGACCTTGGCTTGGTATCAAGAGATCCCCAAATTTTTCACTTCTTAATAAGTGATTGAACAGCACTGACTGGCATTTGCAAGGCTTTGGATATCTTTTTACAGTGAGGGAAAAAATTATTTGATCCCCTGCTGATTTTGTACGTTTGCCCATTGACAAAGAAATGATCGGTCTATAATTTTAATGGTATGTTTATTTGAACAATGAGAGACAGAATAACAACAAAAAAATCCAGAAAAACGCATGTCAAAAATGTCATAAATTGATTTGCATTTTAATGAGTAAAATAGCTATTTCATCCCCTCTCAATCAGAAAGATTTCTGGCTCCCAGTTGTCTTTTATACAGGTAACGAGCTGAGATTAGGAGCACACTCTTAAAGGGAGTGCTCCTAATCTCAGTTTGTTACCTGTATAAAACACACCTGCAGGTCTTTTGACAGTTCTTTTCTGCTCAGTATCTAGCCTGCTCAATGCATCTATGTGAGAGCTAACAAACCCATTGACTTTTTATACACAGACACTAACTGCAAAGCCACAGGTGTGGGAAATTCACCTTTAATTGCCATTTTCACCTGTGTGTGTCACCTTGTATGTCTGTAACAAGGCCAAACATTCAAGGGTATGTAAACTTTTGATCAGGGCCATTTGGGTGATTTCTGTCATCATTATGATTTAAAAAGGAGCCAAACAACTATGTGATAATGAATGGCTTCATATGAACACTATCCTTAAAAAAAGACATTTTTTTGCATGATCAGTTATCATGCAAAAATCACTTTCAAAATCACTGCCAAAATTTCACAATTTCTGCCAGGTTATGCAAACCTATGAGCACAGCTGTACATGTCATAAACACACAGGCATCCAAATGTGTTAAGTATGGATATGTATTCCGAACATACACTATCAATTCAAGTTATGGGAAAAAAATATTTGCTTTTCTCAAAACACTCCTTTTCTCAAAACACAAACAACAAAAGAGCAGTAGAAGAAAACAAAAACATTTGTGCTAGAAAATAAAGAACAGCAAAATATTAGGCTACGTCTTGCCTTTGTGGGTCTGGCCACAAGACCTTGTCTGTCACGTTTCAAGGAGGGAGGCGGAAGCAAATGCAGGATAAACTAAGGAGGTTTAATATAATAGAAACAAAACAAGCACCTTGTGCTGGAAAAGTACAAAACTGAAAGGAAGAACCACAATGGCCAAAAATCAACAGACAGGAACGTAACATTAAACAATGATCCACAAAGACTGGGAGACAAGGGTTGAACTAAATACTCAGACTAACAAGGAGAACAGCAACTGGTGAGGGCTAAACACAGGCGAATGGAATGAACTGATTAACTCAAACGTGAACAGGAAAGACCAAACAAGGACATGACAAACCCAAGGACACACAGAAAATACGAACCGGAACAGACCCGTCCGGCTGGGACCGTTACATCGTCCACAGCACATGCAATGTTGTCTTGAGCTAGGCAGTGTGGAAAGTGTTGTATCCAGGCCTGGCATGACCCATGACCCAAGCCTCCGGCATTGCCTGTAGAAGGAGGGATGTGTTGGTGGGGCTGGCGATCATACACCTTTCAACGCCATGCAGAGAAGAATTCTTCAATAGGATTCAAGAATGGAGAGTATGGGGGGAGATTGAGTGCGATGACAAGTGGGTGACCTGTGAACCAATTGCGGACCATAGCAGCCTGATGGAAACATCGTCCCAGATGATAATGTACCTTGCCTGCTCTTGCCCCTGGTCATTAGGGATTAATCTGTTGTGGAGGGTGTCCAGAAATGGGATAATGTGTACCTGTGGCCTATTCATAGTTCTCAAGCTCTGATTTTGTGTGAACTCATTATCTAAAAGTTCTTTCACATGTATCAATGTGGAAAGGCAATTGGCAAAATAATGTAGCTATGTTGAGACCAATGTTTACAGTTTTGCTAGAAGTGTGTTACTAAATTGAAAACTGAGTGTAAAGCAGTGAGTTGTGTTTGCTGTTTAGCAATAAGTGTGTTATAAAATTTCAAACCGAGTGTAAAGAAATAAATTTGCATTCAGATTGGCACACTTGGTAAAAGCATTTCTCTGCCACAACAAATGAAGCGGCAATTACCAATGAAATATCATAAATTTGCAAAAAAAACACCAATGTAAATCATAAAATCTAGTGGAAATCAATAGACCATCTCTTCTGGTACTGTCTATCGTGGCTGGTTTTTGGAGTCAGGTCCAAGATGGTTGGTATAATATCGGGGCAATACACAATATGTAGTTGTTGGGAGATTTTAAGGACCAAGGTCAGTCAATAGGAAATCATTGTGCTCTTGGGCAAAAGGTTTATTTTTAAGACAATTTTCAGCAGAAATGTTGCAGTAGTCTCTAGTGAGACGACACGGTAGAATAGAGTATTGCATTGCAAAAGGAAATAGTGGAATTATAATATTAATATTCCGGGCAAATCACTGGATCTGTAGACGTCAGAGGATTGGAATAAAGGTTAGTTGAAATGATTGATATCTTGCAGAAAATAATTATGTAAAAAAAAAAATATTTTATTTTTATGGTTTGCATTGCTGGCAGGTGATGGCAGGTGTAACCTCTGACAGGATCAGCCATCACTATCCATGACAGATATCCTTGTCCTTACATAATATAATTACCCCTCATTGAACTTATATAGCACTTTCATAGACTCTCAAAGTGCTTCAACAGCAATAAACAAAACAACCATACATCATGACAGGTCAGCCGGCTGAGGCCAAGAAAGCTGCATCCTCCGAAGATGGAGAGGGTCACGTCCTGGCAGGAGTGGAGAGAGGTGGTCAGAGGATGGAAGATAAGGATGACAAAGTCTTCTGATGATCTTGTAAAGGGCAAAGTCTGGGAAGCAGCCTGATATATATCATATTACGCTGTACTGACTTTAAATTCAAACAACTTTAAAAAGGTATAACTTATACAATACATACATTGAGTTTTGATGTTCATATGCGAAGGCTACACAAGGAAAACAAAACAACTAAATGTGTTAAGTTATATGATGCTTTACTTTTAAATCAGACACAGTTGGTCATTCCTAACATAAATAGGGCTTAATAAAGTATTAACGACCTCAACACAAACTAGAAATCAATAACCACTTAACAATCAAATGACACACACCCAAATTCACACACACACACACACACAAACACACACACACACACACACACACACACGCACACACACCATCAAATGAATAGACATTTCTAACAACCAATTGAACACTGATGTGCTCAGTGGAAATCACTATGATGAGTGGATTACACTACTTACCTCTAGTTTATCCCAATTGCATACACACTATTCTCTGAATAATACCCAATAACTGTTAACACAATGTCCGTTATAAAAAGTCACATGTCGTAAACCTCACACACAATGGGAAAAATGAAATTCTGGCCTAAAAAATATACACACAGCCCTCAAAATCAAATAATAGTGTCAGAATCACTCACACAGACATCATATCTGTTGCACACACTGAGCATTAAGGAAACCCTGTGTGTTGAAAAACTTAAACGCTCTCATCAAAATGGAAGATGCATTTAGGAAAACAAAAATAATCTACCTACACAGCCAGTAAAGAAGAACTTTATTTTACATAAAATTTGATCCTGGACACCCAAAATTTAAAAATGTATTTATATATAACATACATACATTTTGTATCATCAAACAACAAAACATTACAGTATTGTTCAGTACACCTAAATGGAGAGAAAGAAAACACTGGAACCTCAGGCATTGTCCTGCCTGTCATGTTGATTTGGCCACGTTTTCATCCACATCACAACTGATGTGTTCCCTGGCCAAGCAGCAGGGGAAAAGCGCCTAGCGTGGCAGATCCATCCTTGGCATGCCTCTGCAGTGATATCGCTGTAGGCCTCCTCCATTACCTGGAGAAGATCCACTTGCTGTTGGGTTCCGACCATACACCTTCCAAAATTCCTCACTTGGATTGAGGAAGGGGGAATATGATGGAAGGGAAATCATTTGGATCTGGGGTGGTTGGTGAGCCTGGGCCCTTATGCTGTCTTTCTGGAGGTGGGAAAAAAGGTCATACTGTACACTGCATCAAGGAACACCAGAAGCAGTGCTTTGTTGTAAGGGCCAAGTGTGACATGGCGATGGACAACCCCTGCTGACCGATAGCAGCACACATGGTGATGTTTCCACCCCTTTGGCCAGGGACCTCCACCCTTGCTCCACCTTTACTCAGTGGCCAATGATGTTCCTTCCCCGGCGCTGCCTCTTGGTCAGGTTGAATCCTTCCTCGTCCTCTGTGTCCTCCGCACTTACTAGCACATACTGAAATCTTAGTTCTTTGACCCATTCCGAGTTGCGCTCAAAGGGTACTCTGTACACTTGCTTCATGCATACGCTGTTGCGTTGGAGGACACGGTCAGTGGTAGAAAGGCTGACACTGTAGATTCCTTCAAAGTTTACATTGTCTTCAACAACTCTTTGCTGTATTTCATGCAGTCGGATGACATTGTTCTGAAGGACCATATCAACAATGAGAGCCTCTTGCTGTTGGGAGAATGTAGCAGTCCTTCCATCCTCATGTGGTAGTCTTGCAATTCTGTAAGAAGGGAAAATGCACTTACAAACATATAAATAAAGTAAAAATAGAATTTATGTATACTTCTATACTGTATGTAAAATGTTGTATGGTAAGAAAGGTTCTTTTTCTCCAGTTCTTTTTCTGTTGACAAAGTGATGTACTGACTAAAATGTAGACAGTAAACTTTCAATTACCAAAATGAAAAGAAACAATTACCCGTTCTCTTCTCTGAATGTCCTGATTATGGTGGCCACAGAGAATCTGCTCAAATTGGGTTGTACTCTTTGTCCTGCTTCCCTCATTGTCATTCCATGAATAAGAACATGGTCTATCACAGCTGCCCGAAATTCATCTGAGACTACTGTTCTTGGCCTTGCTCTTCCTCTTCCTCCACGGCCTCTTACACGTATTCTTCCTCTGCCTCTCAAATTGTTTCCATCCATTGTTGCTATCAACATTCAATGCACCTGTGCCACCTGTGCACTCTGAACTGGCTTATATTCTGTGCAATTGGTTTGATCACACCATTAGAAACAAGTGTGAACAATAATTTTGAGTCATTGCGTGTTAACAATGACAACTGTGTTGTAGTTGGGTTTACCTTTTGCCGCCCGTGTTCACCATTTTGCAACGCATGTGCATCACAGTGCGAAATGTGTTTTAGTGAGTGAGAATGTGTTTTGAGTTTTGCCAACAGACTGAATGCAGTTTGCTAAAGGTGTCTAACTACCTAATCTTGTTTAAGGTTAAAAAAAGTGACTTGACAAATGAGTTTAGGCCACTGAGAATTTTGTTCTGAGAAGGGGATTTAGTGTTTTGGCAATTCAGAAAAACTGTAATGTACAATCATGAGTCCTTGTGTGCCATTTTTTATACTTGACAGAACGAGGAGAACTGGGTGAACAATTTTGTTAATTGAGTTTGTACAGGTGAAGTGTGTTGAAATGCATTAGAACACTGAGTTTTTGTCTGGTGACTTATGTATTCTCACAAATGGCACAGGTGTTTTCTCAGTGACAATTGTTTTACAGTTTTTCTCAATTGTTTACACACAAATTCTGGTACTTGAGGCACAATGACCACAACATGTAACTCATTCACCAACCCCCTGAACCAATCCTGCTAAACTACAAGCACAATTCCTGCTTTACACTCAAATTGCAGTTCTAAAACACACTTTTTTCAAAACACTACACACAATTCTCTGCTTTTGCCACAAGTTTCATGCAGAAAATATCCTGTTTTCACAAGGAACACACTGCCATTCAAATATGCACACTGACTCATCACAAGGGCAAACACCCGTCACACAGTTTTCCAATTAGCAATCAGAGCTTTAGCATAAAAGGGCAACAGGTGAGCTCTTCAATGGAGCAATGGATGCCAACATTGGAAACAGAGGCAGAGCCAGAG
>JACXGI010019236.1:0-12344 GCA_016801175.1 Esox masquinongy
GGGGGGGGGGGGGGGGGGGGGGCTGGTGTGGGTGGGTGGGTGTGTGTGCGCATTTTGATGGATAAACCTCCCCTCTAGGCACGTATTGTCGTTTGTCGTTGTATTTGCCATGCCTGTTGGCTATAGAAATATGGTTATTTTTCACGATAAAGGTAAAAAAACATTAAAACAGTTGAAAAATATTTGCTATCTTTAAGTTTTCAGAATGTCTTAGGAAGCCGTGGTTTGAAAATATATCAGGTACAAAAAATATACCCGCTTGAGATTTGAATGGTTGTTCATCATTAAAATAAAAGGAACTTGTTTTTTCTAGAAAAGTCTTGCTATAACCATTTCCTATTAGCCTATGGTTGGTAATTTTGTCAGACACGTTGCCTGGTCCAAACCATGGCAACTGTTTTCCATCTTAAAACCGCTCCGATTAAAACCCACTCACGGCAAACGCTGTGTCTGCAGACGAAAGCTAATGAAATTCTATTTCCCTCTCCTTTCTGTCTCTCTCTCTCTCTCTCTCTCTCTCTCTCTTCGTCTCTCCGTTCGTCTTTCTTTCTGTGACCTACCTCGGATGAATACATCATCCACATCAGTGCCTGGCAACCAAATCCCAATAATTAAGATTCAGTGGCTGCAATCTGGCTCTTCTGTAGATAACACAAGCAGCAACCTAGCCCAGTGGCTACGCTCAACCACCTGTGTCCCACGCACGTGCGCACGCGCACACGCACGCACCCACACCCACACACACACACACCGGACACACATTTATAGGCACAGACACATACACACAAGGCCACTTATATGTGGACAAAAACTAACGCATAGAACGGATGTACACTGGCATGCTAAATGTAAACACACGTGGGCATGTTTCTTTCCAGCCGTCATCCGCGGGCGTCTACCGATTTGAAAGAGACTTCGGGCTCCTGTAGAACGTCATGAGGGGTTAGTACATACAACCCTGAGCAACTGAGACGAAGCACGGTTTATGAAAACGAATGGCTCTCGTTGCGCGCGTTTCTTAACTTCCAGCTGCGTTAATGTCAGCTCGCAAAATAAACAGATATATTCGCGCATTTATGCAAGCTGTTATCCAAACTCATTAGACCAAAAAAATTTTTTTGGAATTGGATCAAAAGACCCAGTGCTACTCCAAAAAGGCAGTAGCCCCAAAAGGGGCCTAACACCTCACTGCCCCCAACAGGCATACAAACACACACTGACATATACACAAGTTGCACATTATTCTATACCATATTCAATAAACTGCAACTCCAGCCAGTAAATGAGGCATATACTGTTGTTTTGTGTGCTTACATTGACCAGAGCCTCACCAATTACACAGCTGCCATTTGACCCTTACAATCTAGATTATCTGCTGCTGAGATGGCTCCTGCCATGTAAGTGAGAGAGAATGCGGCGAGAAGAAAGAGAAGAAATCAGAGGTAAAAAGCAGACAAGGCTAGAGGAGTTGAAGTAAGAAGCTGTGTGAATCATGAACGCTGTATGGACAGGTTCCCCCCTCCTCAATTCTGCAAGTAGACAGCATGATATCACACACACAGAAACTCTTTAAAAACCTCAAGTATTTTCCAGTACGCACACACACTGGTGGACAAAAAAAGGTACATTCCATCCCATTTTAGTCTAAACAAATACTTTCAGTCCCTCGGGAAAGCGGGTGTTGCCGTTCACTGGAACAGTCTTTGGGCTCCGCTCCCTTCCCTCAGCTACACAGAGAGGAAAGGACAGTGGCTAGCTATCAGTATTCAGAAGGCTTGGTCTGGATGGGGGATAATTCTTTAGCTTCTTTGATTTTAATGTATGCTCTGTGTGAGTCAGCCAGCCCTCTACGGACCGACTGCTTTTATTGCCTTTTCCCTCTCTCTCCGGTCGGGGAGCAAGAACGGCCCTCGAGGACTCTGTATTATTCATCCTGCTGACAATGACTGTGCGCGCGTGCGTGCGTGTGTGTGTGTGTGTACAAACAATAGTGTGTAAGCACTACTGGGGTCGGCACAAACTGAACACACTGGAAACATCCGGTTTTCAGGCATACAGTATCTTCAACCTAGCTTCCCCCGAACAACTCTTGGTGAGGCGCTTGTCGTCAGTTAGGTTAGTATGCAGGGATGTGCGCGTCTCAGCAAATGCTTGCACGTGGTGTATATGCATGTGTGTGAGCCTAAGTGTGCGTATGACTCCCGGTGCGCTCCCTGCTGTAGGATGGAAGGGGAGGACGTGAGCAAGAGGGGGAGACATGGGGGAGTGAAGTACAAGGGAGTAAAGGGGGAGGGGGCTGAAGGAGAAAAAGGGAGCAGTGAGTAAGTGTTGGCTCGTGGTGATTGAAGACCTCCGCCAGATCTCTCCCGGGTTGCTGCCTAATTAATTGATCGATATGTACCTCACAAGCGCTCACACACACACAGAGAGAGAGAGAGAGAGAGAGAGAGAGAAACAAAGTCAGAGAGACAGACAGTGAGGCCTGTCATTTAAAGCAGACAAGGGCGTGCATTCCCACCCCATTCACAGTATCTGTATATTTCATTACAGCCCGTAGATGGTTTCAGCAAAAGAGATTAGGAAATGTCCCTGGCTTACATCGAAAGGATACAAACTGACGTGAGCCTGGCACGTTTAATCTGTTCTCCACGGCGTCTTGAAGAACGAGCCTCGCAGCGATCGGATGTTGTTGCAGAAGACCTCGAGGGCTTTGTTTGTGATGGTCCGGGTGTACAGTTCTGAGACTCGGACTATTAGACGGGTCTGATTGATGACTTGGGCCATTCTGCTCCCATTCCACCCTTACCGAGATATAGTCCGACCATTCAGGTTTTCATGGCTGTCATAGGTCGACGAGATTCATTCAGCTTTGACCTTTCTGTCGGTCTGAAACCGTAAGGACTGAAGTCTACAGATGGAAGAGTGCTATGCGTGTGACATACTGCATAATGTGTGTGTGTGTGTGTGTGTGTGTGTGTGTGTGCTAGAACGCCGCCAGCCTGTAAGTGTCAGAGCGCTTTGTCCTCCCCGTACCCTTTTCTCTCTGCAGCAGCCTCCAGCCCCCTTCCCCACCTCCTCTCCCCCAATCGCCGAGGGAATCCATCAGCGCGCCAGAAACAGCGGAGCTCCGTCTCCAGCGTTCCGAGCGGGATAAAAGCCAGAGGAATTACAAAGGGGCCACTGCGTCGAACGGGGACGCGGGTTTCAGATCAGTGCTCAAAGCCCGGGCGGCACCGCCGTGCCACAGAGGCTGCCAATCAAAGATGGGTCCCTGAGCAGTCCAAACGCCCCCAGTGTTCATTAGAACACCAGCTACATTAGCCGCGTTCATTGAAACAAACAAATAACTGACATTGGAGGAACGGAGGATGAGTGTGCGCGACTGCTTCTGTATGCCTGTGTGTATGTGAGACGTGTCCTAGCGTGTCATTTGTCCAGTGTTGTAGCTGCTAGCTGTGAGGCTGACCATTCATTTCCCATACCTACGTGTACATGATCAAAACAGCCGGAGGAGAGATAGAGAGGTAAAACGAGAGAGAGAGAGAGAGAGAGGAGTTTCACTCCCTGACATAGCAGTCTCCCTTCCTTAATGCTAATGCGTTTGCATTGACAGCCGCTGTCTTTGAGATTGTGCCTGTATGACTTTATAGGAGTGAGAGGTAGAGAGAGAGAGTGAGAAGCTGCGCCAGCACTTGAGTCAGTGAATGCCATTCTCAGTGTGTGTGTGTGTGTGTGTGTGTGTGTGTGTGTGTGTGTGTGTGCGTGCGCGCACAAGACTCAGCCTCTGCCGGCTCTCCCAGGCAGGCAGGTGAATGGTGCACAGAGCTGAGCAGAGCAGAGCCGTCTCTCGGAGTGTCTCTTATATGACCGGGACATTTCAGCGAGAGGCCAGCCTCGACAGCCACCCGCCCCAGATCCTTTCATCTAGTACAAAGACAGCTCTGGTCCAGCACCCCGCAAACCAAGACCCACTCACTTGCTCAACCAGGGAGTGTGTGTGTGTGTGTGTGTGACTAAATGTGTCTAAGAAAAAGAGTCCCCGCTCTAGCGAGAGTCAGTCATAAGGGGTAAAACCGACTAACTACATCTTCAGAGAACGGCCAATTAATTTTCTCTCTGGGGTTCTGATTGCACTCCTGCGCTCCGGTATGCAATAAAGACATCTGCCACTTAGAGGCGCTAGCCAGCCTTGTTACCCCCTGTGGAAGAGGAGTCAAGTGCGTGCGTGTGCGTGCGTGTAACTGCCTGAGCACAAAGAGAAACTCCCCGCTGCCGCCGCAAAACACGCATACAATGGGGAGCGCAAAAACGGTGGCAGGCATGCACACGCACAGAACCGCGCGCACGCACGCGCACACAGGGATGTAGCAGTCCATGTGTTATAATGAGGTGTATCCTAATGAGGAAGCATGTGTTTGTTTCTCCGTTTGAGCCTCAGGGAGACCTACAACAAGACATACCATGCATGGTAACACTCTGCTACCTGTCCCTCAGGACCTCTACTCAGCAACAATACACATACACACACACACACATACACACACACACACACACACACACACACACACACACACACACACACTTCCATCCATGTTCCCTACATCTTAACGTCTAACAGTAATGCTTAACCCTAAACCTAACCTGCAATGGGTAAATCTAAAAGTACCCACAATTGTAATACTAACTCCATTTGTATATTTGCCCCTAAACCTAACCACTAAGACTGCAACTGACATTATCTTTGTTGGGATCATCAAAAGGTATTAAGGGCACATTTTTCATGTTTTAAACTCCTTTTGGTTCTAATTCAATTCAGCTAATAACGCTAACCCTAATTCCTAACCCAAACCGTAATACCTAGCTGTGACCCAAACCGTTATACCTCACCGTGACCGAAACCGTTATACCTAACATAACACAAACCGTTATACTTAACCGTAACCCAAACCGCAATACCTCATTGTAACCCAAACCGTAATACCTAACCGTGACTTAAACCGTGATACCTAACTCTAACACAAACTGTAATACCTAACTGTAACCCAAACTATTACCCAAACTGTAATCCAAATCGTAATACCTAACTCTAACCCAAACCGTAATATCTAACCATAAACTTAATCCTAAAACTCTTTACCTATTTGAGTTTTTACTTCGACTGAAAATGGTGGCTTTCAGTTCGTCCATAGACATTTATCTCCACCTTGACAAACGTAAAGGACTGAAGAAAGACTGTGAGATCTTGTTGTGCACACACACACACCACACAAACACCTCATCTCATTTATCTTCCTCTCACTTCTTCAACACACACGTGCAGACACACACGTGCAGACACACACCAAAGCACAAACTCCCCAATGCGCTAACTTGGCACACAGTGCCGTATCCCATTAACAAGGAGCCGTTTCAGGGACGTGAGTCCACCTTCCTATTAGAAGCATGAACGCGTAAAGGCACTGAATTCACCCAACTTTGATGTGTGGGGGGCAGCTACAGACAGACAGAGAGACAGACAGAGAGGTCGGGGGCAGAGAGACAGACAGAGAGACGGGGGGGCAGTGAGATACACAGAGAGAGAGACAGAGAGAGGGAGGACAGACAGGTGGGGGGGGGGCAGTGAGACAGAGGTCGGAGACCAAGAGACAGATGACAGACAGAGGAGGTGGGCAGATAGAGAGATACAGACGGACCGACAGAGGGGGGAGGGGCCTGAGAGAGAGGGACAGAGGAGACGGACAATGAGGGATAGAGATGTACAGGAAGAAAGGAGGGGAGATGGATGGATGCAGAGGGGAAAATAGCAGCGGGAGAGATAGGGGTTGGATGGGAGGAGTCTAGTCATGTTGACGTGCCTCTAATTACATAGTCCTCTTTTACACAAATACTGAGTCATGACCCTATGGTGTGCACACTCCTACTACACACAATCTCCACAGAAACCCACAGACAAAAAGCACCTCTGACGTACATGAAGCTCTCTCTCTGCTCGGGGCCCAAGTAATGGAAGATCTTACAGGGGCTCAAGTCTTTATAAGGCCCTGCAGACAGTGACAAATGGAAATACACAGTATATGTATATATACACACACACATACATATTTACATGTATACACAGTATATTTTATATATATATACACAGACAAACTCAGACATAGGCTGTGGAATTGCATTTTTAATGCCGTACAATCGAATCAGACCCTCTTTTAGATCCACGTGCAACGAGACCCTTGGTTACGCATCCGCGCAGGAATTACGTACTGATGTAACGATTACGTTCAGTATGAACATATCACCCGTGCCAATGTGTTCAATATCAACATATCCCAGTGCTATTGGTCCTTAATGACTCGCGATTATGTTTGATGTCAACATACGAACAGTGTTGTTTACCTACCATCGGAAACCGTCCGGGGCAGTTATGAATGTATTAATAGTTAAAGAGTGGCTGTTTGCTTGTGTGTTGTGGGTGGGCGTTTCCGAAACCGACTTTCAGATTTTCTTGCGTTATGTTTGATTCTATCGAGAAGCAAGACATTTTTGTTTGGAAATTGTGTGGTTTAGACAGGCGTTTCTCTGTTTTTGGAACCTCACTGTTAACATTCATCCTAACCCTAACTTCAGAACTGTGATGCCTAACCTTGACCCTAAGTTAACGTTAACCGCAAATATTTTGTTACAAGGTATTTTCCATTTTGAATTGATTACGTTAAGGACCAACATTATAGCGAAACGTTAAGGAACAACGCAATAGCGAGTCATTAAGGATCAGTAGCACTGGGGATATGTTGATAGTGAATGTAATTCCACTGATTTCTGTTCATACTGCACATAATCACGGTTTACAAAATAGTTCCATAGTTCAGAACAGAATTTCTGAGTGGTGCGGATAGCACACCTGATTCAACGTGTCAAATCATCTAGCCCTTGATGACTGAATCAGGTTAGCAAGTCCAACTAAATCCTGGAAGGTCGGAGGGTCCGCCAGGAGAGTTTTGAGAACCACTGCTCTCAATAACAGCAAAAACATAATTTGTACAGTAGTAGCTAGCTAATTATAACCATTGAAGTTTCCGGCAGTTGAAACTACAGCTTGTCATAATGATGTAAATCTGAACAAGACATCCATTTATTTTAACTACAGTTCATGTTGTTGTTCTCAGGTCAAAATATGTTTTATTTGTATGTGTTACCCTTTTCTATAATACTTTTTGGCCATGCCCAATTTGTGAATATGACCTTGCCTCATTGCAGCCAGATTTAAATATGTACTCGAACATCTAGGTAAGCTATTCTGCTTCTTATTACACTTCTCCTTCAAATGGGATGTTTTTTCTTTTCTTTGCAGTTTGGAGAGTACAACCACGACTGTGTTGGCAACAGTAGCCTATGTGTGTGTGTATGTGTGTGTGTATATATATATCTATATATATTGTGTGTATATCTATATATATCTGCATGTCTATATATAACTTTTCCTGTGCAAGCATGTGCACACAAAGGGGGCTATACATATCTAAGACCCTGGCCTTTGATTTCTTAATCTTTCCCTGTCTCCAATCCGTCTTTCCATCACGGAAGCGCGCGCGCACACACACACACACACACACACACACACACACACACACACACACACACACACACCGCGGTGTTACGGGAATGAGAGGCAAAGAGCCGCACAGCGCGAGCGGAACAACAAAACAGAGAGGGAGGGCTTACACACACGCGCACACACACACACAGGCAATTAGAGTGTGGCACCTGGGCAGGAAAGGAGTGTGTAGGAGGAGGAGGGGGGTGAGGGGAAAATTAAAGTCCCTCATTATTCAAATCAGCGCGGAGGAAAGGAACCTCGTCCCGCTCCCCCCGTTTATCTGTCGGCAGCAAGAACCCTTACCCCAATCCCTCCTCCTCCCTCTCCTTCTCTACCGATCTGTCAATCGCTCTGCTGCGCTCCGCTCTAGTCCCCCCCGTTCCTTCCCGGGCGCTGTCGCTCGCTCTCAAATTACATCGCTGCTCCTCCGTCACTTCTCATCTCCGGCGCCCGTTGCCGAGGCGGGTTGCCGGGGGGAGGACAGGGCGGCCGGTAAATGCTTTTCCACAGTGCACCACCCAGCCAGCTCACTCATCTCCGGGCAGTGTGACAAGATCTCACAGCCTCACGTTAGTATTTGACGTTTGTCCAACGGAGATAAACGTCTGTAATGAAGGTGAAGGATGAGAAGTCCAACCTCTGACAACAAGCACAAGGTTGATTGTGATAGTTTTAGGAGTTGCACTCTAAGTAACATTTAGGGTTAGCTTTCCATATGCACAAAAAAGCATATTTTTCTCAAATGTGTTTACATATACCTACCCTGTTAGCGAGCATGTAATTTCCCAAGAATTGGGAAATGTCATTTCCCATTTCCCAATCCACCCACCTGACGTGGTGTGTCAAATCAAAGCTGATTAAAAATTATAGCCATAACACGGGTGCACCTTGATACAGTGGCCATAGGCTTTTGAAGGACAGGAGCTACAAACAAAGTAAGGGGAGATCAAATAGGGGAGAGCGGAGGAGAGGGTCACTGTGATCTTCAGACAGACAGACAGAATAGATGGAAACATTGACTGTATGGTATTAACCTGACACAGCCGACTCCCTTCAGACCAGCTGCAATTATTCATCCCCTGGGGGACATTCTTTCTACCCGTGTTTCCAACATGATTTTGTTTTAGCAGCGGGGGCATTGACTGTCCTAGGAGGGGTCCGGGAGCAATTGTTTTTTCGTAGAAAAGCTGTCAGATGGGCTACAGTTGTTCTTCGTTTTTTTTGACGCAGTAGTTTTTTTTTTCTTCACTGTGTCAAGGGTTTTTGTTTGTGTGCCTTGATTAATGTGGTTTCCAGCTTCTCCACTTGGTCTAAATGTTGTGTAAACGTTTGGGCTGCCTGGCGACTTCACGACCCTGTGGACAACCACGGCCTGGCTGGCGAGTACTGGCAGAAAGCAACAGCATGCACCTGTCATCATTAATTGCTCGTTTCTCTGTCCTGAGAACGAGGCTAGGCTAGGCATTCCAGGATGCAAGAAAGGAGCTAGGATGCCCGGAGAGGAGGAGGTGCCATCTCAAGGAGAAGTCTGCAGTTCTCCAAAGCCGCCAGATTCCATCCATCTCATATTCCCTTAGAATACCTTGAAATGTAAAGTGAGTGACACGCACCTGTTGTCCTGGACTGTTGAAGAAGCAAGTTCCTCTCGCCTACCTACGTAAGCTGTGATTATCCCAGTAGTCTCAGTCACCCATGCACTTTTTGCCCATTCTACTTGGCAAAATTGCTTAATACCCGTCAGGTTGGATCCTGGGCCATTCCAGTACATTCACCCTTTGTTTTTGGAGTCATGTTTGGTGTCCTGATAGAAGATGCATCTTCTCCTTACTCCTAGATCTATTGTAGACAGATTTTCATCCAAGAAAATCTTTCAACAGGTTTTCATCCAAGATTTCTATGTACTTCGCTGCATCCATTTTGCTGTCTATCTTTACAAGCTTCACATGAGAGGCATCCCTATATGATGCCGCCACAACCATTTGCCGTAGGGATCATGTTCTCAGGATGATGTGCCCTGTTAGGCTTGGGCCAAACGTAGCACTTAGCCTTGAGGTCAAAATGCTCTATTTTAGTCTTATCAGAACATAGACTATTTTTCCACTTGGTGTCTATCAGAGCCTCCCACATGCCTTCTGGCAAACTCTAGCCTTGATTTGATGAGAGTTTCCTTTCTACAATGGCTTTCTTTTTGCCACTCCCATAAAAGCCACTTTTGTGAAACAGTATGCAGTCTATCCCAGCTCAGCCGTGGAAGACTGTTACTCCTTTAGAGTTGCCATAGGCCTGTTGGTGTCTCCCTGACTTATGTCCTTCTCGCCTGGTTACTCAGTTTTTGAGGACGGCCTGTTGTAGACAGATTCACAGTTGTGACATATTTTCTCCATTTCTAAATAATGGACTTTCCTGTGCTAAGGGGGAAATTCAGTGCATTTTTTGTTATATCCCACCCCTGATTGGTGCTTTTGAAGAACTTTATTCTGGATTTGATTTGAATGTTCCTTCGTTTACAGGGTATGAACAATGGCTTCTGTAACTGATTGGAGTATTTTAAGACAGATTGTAACAGGGATGTCCAGTTTTATAATTGATGGCGTAGATGGCCCACCTTGCCTTCCCTTTCTGGTTATTCACAGCCTTAGTTACCTCTCCAGTTCCTCAACCCCTCTCTCGCTCTAATTCAACCTTAATAGCCCTCCCCTTTCTCGTGACATTGCTGCCCTCGGCATCGATCTAGGTGGGAGCTGGTTTGCGTGTGCGTGAGTGTGTTTGCTTGCAGAGAATGGCGAGAGCACACACGGAAGTGTATGTGGAATGGGAGGTACTGGGTGGAGGGCTGTTGGCAGCGAGGGAAATGGGGGTTGTTATGTGTTACGCCTGTCACACATGGGATGGAGGGAGCGAGGAAACGAGTGAATAAGAGAGAGCGAGTGGGAACGAGAGAGGCAGAGAGAGTGCTCGCGAAGCAACGAAGAAAATGACACAGACCGCTGTCTCTGCCTGTTAGCTCGTCCCAGCTAATCCCCACCCCGTTCTAAAAACAACGTTTCAGTAATGGTTTTCAGCCGAGGAGATGCTGGAAGGTGTTGTGAGAGAAAGGGATGTTGGATGGAGCTGTAGAGATGTTAAAGGAGGTCGTTTATTTTTCTCCCGCTAGTCTCTCTCTCTTTCATCTCTGTCTCTTGCCTTTCATCTCTCACCTTTCCCTCTCTCCACTTAAAATACGGTGTGTGTGTGTGTGTGTGTGTGTGTGTGTGTGTGTGAGACTGAGAGTGCGGTCGGCTGCCAGCTGTGTCTCAGAACACATGAAAGGAGGCTGATTGGAGCTCCGCATCAAAAGTCCACCAAGGAATCCAGACCCATCTCTCCCTACACAGGCACACGCACGACACATGTGGGTGCGTGCACACACACACACACACACACACACACAGCCCATCTTTGTTTAGATTACCTTTTGTCTTTCCTTCCCTCTCTCATACATTTCTTTGAAACAGAAGCTGGGGTACAGCGTGTCAGTTCATCACTTGGCAACTTTTTTAAAGCCCTTCCCAAACCTTAACATAAAAAAATGGATGTTGATACAGACAAACATTTATGACTACCTGGACAATAGATTCTGAAGTTTAATCTTAGGATTTTGAGAGATATGGTGGCAGCTTATGCTCCGAGGTTGTAGGGGTTAGGCTCCAGACTTTACAGGGTTTAGAGGGAAGGGAAAAACAGCTGTGTTTTCACAGAGCACAGAGTCAACGGTGTCCAGACAGTATTCTTTGAAGTGTGGAGGGTTTCCTGTCTACAGGCTAGTTCTGCTGTAACTCAGCCCTGCAGCTATGTACAGTAGGCTGAAGATTACTTTACCTGATAAGAGCACACTGAGGTGGTATGATAACACACTCTTGCCTAGAAGTGGAGGATACCATAAGCCAGTATGCCTGCCTGGTTCACTACGTGGCTGGCAGGTTGGCCTGGTTGACTGCCTGGCTGGCTGGTTGACTGGCCTAGATGGCTGAATGGCCTGGCTGTTTTTTTTTTTGGTCAGTTTGTTGGTTAGCTGGCTGGTTGGGACTAAATATATTCTCTCTGGTTAAGACTATCTACTAAATTACTTAATCTGTATCTTAAATATATAAAAAAGATTTACAGGTGAATATATATATATATATATATATATATATATATATACATATATTCACCTGTAAATCTTTTTATATCCACTGTGTGTGTATATATATATATACATACATATATATATATATACATACAGGGGATATAAAAAGTCTACACACCCCTGTTAAAATGTCAGGTTCTTGTGATGTAAAAAAATGAGACAAAGATAAATCATGTCAGAACTTTTTCCACCTTTAATGTGACCTATAACGTGAATAATTCAATTGAAAAACAAACTGAAATCTTTGAGGGGGAAAAATAAAAAATAAAAAACTCACAATAACCTGGTTGCATAAATGTGCACGCCCTTAAACTAATACTTTGTTGAAGCACCTTTTGATTTTATTACAGCAATCAGTCTTTTTGGGTAGGAGTCTATTAGCATGGCAATATTTGCCCACTCTTCTTTGCAAAAGCGCTCCAAATCTGTCAGATTGCGAGGACATCTCCTGTGCACAGCCCTCTTCAGATCATCCCACAGATGTTCAATTGGATTCAGGTCTGGGCTCTGGCTGGGCCATTCCAAAACGTTAATCTTCTTCTGGTGAAGCCATGCTTTTGTGGATTTGGATGTGTGCTTTGG
>JACXGI010019237.1:0-12337 GCA_016801175.1 Esox masquinongy
CGTGGGCCCCTACCACCCCAAGGACGCACATCTACACCACAACACCCTGTGGATTGCAGCCCTGGAGGTATGTGAATTACATGTTGATCTCGTAATTGCTGCAATGTTTACTTGGTTTCACCATATTTACCTGTTCACCAACTTTTATGTTTATTTTTAGGATGGAGCAAGCACAGTACTCCAAGGCACCAGAGAGGTAGTCCACGCCACCATGTGGAGGACTGCTACATAGGTATGTGTGGGTTCATTCACTTAACCTAGATGCTTAACTTGTTATTAAAGCATGTTGCTTCCAATTTTATTTGTCAATTTCAATTTATTTTTAAAGCCAAGAAGGCAGAGGTTGGGGGAAGTTTTAGCTCTGCACATGAAGGTAAGAATGAACATTTTGGCGGACACTGTGATTTGAGTTCTGATTGTAAAATAACCATATATTCAGGACTGAATAATTATCTGTCTTTACTTTCAGAACATTTGGAGAAGATCAAGCAGCTGACTGAAGAGAAGGTCGAGCTGAGGGCACAGCTGGCTCTACAATCAGGTAAAAACAAGACTATAGTTGCGCTAGCATGTTGTCTTCATAAAACATTTCATTTGTCTTGAATGTCATGCAAATCTCAAAATCATGTCAGACCATTTAAGTACAATATCTGATTACTGTATTACAGGAGCCATAAGGAAGAATCCTTCCAACCGGGATGCCACTTACGAGGTTGTCCAGAACCAGGTCCCCAGGTACCAGAAAGGGGCAGCTGACCGTGCAGGTGGGAGAAGACGTCGCTGCGGTACAAGGGACCTGCCGTGAATATGAATGACATCTCCAGCACAACCAATTCTGCTGCTAATCTACAGTACTCTTTTTTTTTAACTGCTGCAATGTACAGTGTTATGTATATGATCGCATTATCCTCTTAATATATTTAAAGCTGTGTGTGAATGTTCTTAATTCTGACTGTAGTTGTAGTGTGCTATGTCACCATTCATAAGCTTATTGCAGGGATGTATCTATGATATTCAATAACTGTCGATTGCTGCTAGGTCACACTTGCTGTATAATGCATGTTTTTTTGTATGCATCTTGCACTATTTGAAATAAATTGTTTAGATTTTATTCAGTTCATTGACATTTGTGATATGACCAAAATTATTGTAAAGGATTATTATAAATAAAACCTAATATTGGGGCATGAGGCATCCCGCTGGGTTTAGTGCATAAAAGCGGCTAGCCACAAGTCGAGCCGCTGGTGAGCCACTGATCAGAGTATTGTCGGAAGGCATTGTAATGAAAGCAGCCCACCGGTGGCCCGACTGCGACGCGCGCTATAAAAAAAAAGCGTCCGCTGCTGGCTGCTCGCTGGCCAGACGCTTTGCAGAAACGCTCGGTGGCCGCAGCGACAGAAAGCTAGTGGGCCGCCGGTGGGCCACTGACATGTTGCGTGCTGGGGGAGCACTTTCGATCCAGCATATTGGAGAAAAAACTTTAATGTGGGTGCCTATTATGAGGAGAAGCATTGGGGGCTGTAGGACACCCAACAGATAAGTGCTTTCTGTGGCGTGATTCGTAACAGAGAGAGAAAAAACACTTTAAACTTGTATCTCAAATTGTTTTAATATAATTGTTTTAATATGAGTTAGCCTACCAGCAGTCTTGAGAAGAATGAGCTGGCCAATCAGTAGTCTTCTTGCTACATTTTTAATGACTGGTATAAGTCACTATTCCAACACAGAACATTTTAATTTTAATATATATTCAGGTTAGTTCCTTTAATAATATTGATTCACTAACACACTACACATAGGCATGCAAGTAGACAAATACAGTATATTGTATTCTGACAGAGGCGTAATGTAAATCCTTGACTTTTTACAGTATATCCTTTTGATCCAGTCACATGATGGTAGACAGTCTGCTTTCACTGGATCATGTTTCAGCCTGAACAATCAAGGAAAATAGCAAAAGATATGGTAATATATGTCCGGAAATGAGACAATGCGCCTCTTCACCACCTCTCACACTGATCTCACCCATACCCTCATGATTACCAACTCAATTATCCTTTTATCTCCAAGTGGAATTCACTCGGTTTGCCGGTACACTTACTTCCTGCCCCCATAGTGTAAAAGATGAAAGCAGGTGAAAGGATACAGCAGGGGGAAAAGGAGGGATGCAGAAAGTGTCAAAGTGTTTCATTTAGAAGATTTGGGAGGCATTACAAGAGCATTTATCAATAATGTGAAAATAATGAATAAAGATTGAAGCCCTTCCACTATCTCATGTTGTCTTCTAAATGGTCACAAGTTGTGCTGCTAACAATATAGAGCTCCAGACAACATGTCCTAAAAATGAGACAGGAAGATGAGAGTAAAAAATCTGAGCTGGTTAAAAAAATGGAGTGAGTACACTATGCTTAAAAGTGCTACAAACTTAGGCTCACACAGTGTAGCCTACTTAACCCACCCATATACCTACTATTCATCTAAAACATAGTCTTCTGTTCTTCTGTATGTACAATACTTGACCCTTCTTTTCGGATTTTTGATGAGCTAACACATTGTTTTACAATAGTCATAAGATGGATAATTTTGCAGTTTCATTTAGAATTGTAAAACCCCTGTTGGCATAATAAATATAGATTTCCTTGCAAAAGTATTCAAACTTAAATAAATTATTGTTCTAAGTTGACATTTTGTTTACGTAGGGAAATATTTGTACAGAAATATTGTATTGGTAGAGCATTTGGGGGTTTAGGATAAATTCTTACCTCAATAATGTTGGTGAGTTTGGTTAAATCAATTAAAACAAGCATTTTCGTCATTGTTCGTAATTTCAAAATAGCCTTTATGCACAAAATATAATGTTAGTCTTATAAAAATATTTCATTTAGACATTTTGAAATATTCATTCAATGTTTGGTACCATAGTTAACACAATACATACAGTTAAAGGATATTCTCTGTTTAACAAAATACATAAAAGCCCAATAAAAAATATTTTCCAAAGTGAAAGGGCACCTATTTCATAGAATTACCTGAATGACATTAACACTATTGTAAACAGGCAATTTTATGCGTCAGGATTTATGCAAGCATCTGGATTCATTGTGTCAATCAAACTATTACAGAATATGCAACATTTGAAGTTCCACTATTCAGGTCCAAAACGTGATGTCAAGATTACATGACATTGTCAAAAACTTTTATACAGGTAATTTTTAGCAATGTTTTGAAGTGCAGCTGCATTTAAGTTGTTGACTTTAAGTAAATGGAGTGGAATATGATCTGAAGAGATTTGGATGTCTCAGATGTGAAGTCAAATTATTCGACTTCTGCGATGACTCAAAATCTAAATGCATTGGCATTTGCTATCTACAGTCAGATATGTCAGAGAAGAAATTGTATCTTTGTTTCTGATGGAGCGCTTTAGGAATGACTTTCAAACAACCGTTCAGCAAACAGGAGTTGATTCAGATTCAATCGCAACACAGTCAACACTAAATCTGTGATATATGTCAGTTTCCTTTCTTTTACTTCTTGCATCGCTCGGACCCGCCATCTCCACCTGTGCACTTTGTGCAGCCGATCGCATCATGTCTGCATCAGTTACAAAGGCCATAGTATTTGGCAATAAAGACCATGCAGTTGTCAACAACAACATAATAGTTACTGTGTGTAAAGCATGTGGCTCAAAAATGACTGATGCAATTGCTATCACTGTTATAATTCATGGTAGACAGACTAGGGCTGAATCTCAAATTGCATACTACGTACTGCAAATATGTACTTCGTAGGTGATGATGAAGTACATACTGTTTAGTCTATAGTAAGCTAGTATGCTCGTATTGGGACTGACTGGGACATACTGTAGTGTAATGAGAAATGTCTGTTGAGGAAGAGTGGAAGAGTATTCGACGAAGAGGTGCGTCTGGCCCCACTAAGTCTCCAACCCATGGTGATGTTAATCAGAGGTCCTGCATAACATTTGCTTCTCTAGTCTCCAAACAGACTGTTGGTGATGTTAATCAGTGTTCTAGGTAATATTTGCTTCTCCAAAGATCTGGAACACCAAGTGTGGGCCACCAGCCCCACCCTCCTGAGCTCACCTGGAGAGGTGTGAAACTCTGAGCAAACTGGAGTGCAACTAAATGCATGATATTGCGGATATTTATCTGCAGTGTTTGGATTTTCCCTGTTCCCCATAAAGGGCAGAATAGGCTGATATGTTTTATTGTACTGTACAGGTTATGGGTCAAACTTCACAAGAACATTGTAGAAATGATTGTCCTTGTTGCATGTCAGACAACAACTGTCAGCAACGCCCCGTCCATTCAATAATTTTGCATTGATTAAGTGGGACAGTTCCTGTCCTTTGTGTTCATTGTGTTTGCCAAGGTAAAGTAATGCAAATAACTATTTGGGGGAGTGTTTTAGATATGTCTGATTTTAGGATAAATAGCCATGTCTCCAAAAAGTTATTTGAGTTGTCCTCGTTAGAGTCTTCCCGAGACGTTGTGTTGTAGTCATATTCAGGAGTCTATTCCTCGTTCATCTCCATACTCAAGCTCATAGGGCTACTGGTAATTACACACACAAGTAAGTCTAAGTGACCAGACTTGGAGTCCCTGAATCCTGGAATTCTCAAAGCAGTTTGGTTAGATCCAGGAACACATGAAATTCTAGACATCCCTGAGTTGGACATAATTAACTTTCTGTTAGACCCAGGAACATACGCCATTTTACTGTATGGTTCGTGTTAAATGACCTATACCCTATGGGCGCTTATGATAACTGATATAGGCACATACACAAATCGAAGTGACCAGACTGACCATCTCCAAGTTCCCGGGTTGCTACACATTCCTTTGTGTTCTGGACTTGACTGATGAGGAGCATTGAAGATAACGTAGGCCATGAACCATGATCTTTTAAATGTTTGGCTTGTGACAAAAGATAAGCTACCTTTTCTAAGAACTTCCAGCATATCATGGTCATTTATGATTGCGTATGTTTTACAAACAATATGGAGTCAGATTATTAGATATTCAATTATCACGTAGGTCATAGAATCTCATTTCTGCACTAATTCTTCCTACCTGTCCACTCAGTAGCATTAGAAGGGGTTTACCTTTATTCCACCCTACTACAAGTAGATTGTTCAGACAGACTGTGAAGGTAATCCACCCTGTTAGAGACATATACATAGTAATCACAAAGATAATGTAATAATAGTTATCACAGATAATGTTAATAATGTAAATATTTAACAATATTAAGATTTTCTTAAATATCATGTGTCCTTTATTCCATCGTATCATGTTTAATTAAAAAAAAAATAAAAAAAAATAGATAAGTAGATAAGTAGGATAAGTAGGATGTGTCTTGTTAATTTAAAACCAGCACTTTTTTTGTACATTTTCTCCACAAAATAGAATACTAACAGAATTTTGCATAAAACAAAATGTGCTGTTAATCCTCTCCATCTCTTCAAATAAACAAAAACATTTAACATCGTAGCCATTTTATTATGTAAAATGAGCTGTCAAACAGGATGGAACGGTGCATAATAGGGTGGAACTACCACCAATGTATTGGGCACCAGTATCATCCGATTAGAATATCTGTTCTTCAATGTATCTCCATGTTGAGAGGTCCAGTTGCACAGATCTTTTATTGAGTGCCTGAGGCTCTTCGATCAGGCACAGTACCTGACTGTCAGCATAACAGCTGATGTCCTTTCATGGGCCCGGCCAGAAGAATGTTTACACTATTGCGATGCAAAAGGAGCTTTAATAAAGACAAAAGGAAAACAAAACCGAATGCCGTGCACTACAGCTACAAAAGGCTATACATTGACACACAGGACAGGAGAATGCAACAACAACGACCGACAAGGACAGGGAGAAAATGCCTGAACTAAATACACAGACTAACAAGGAGAACAGAAACAGGTGAGAGCTAAACACAGGTGAAAGGAATAAACTGATTAACTGAACTGAGAACAGGAAAGACCAAACAAGGACATGACAAACCAAGAACACTCAGAAAACACGGACCGGAACAGTTCCGTCCGGCCGGGACCATTACAGTTTGAGCTACAGTAGCTCGTCTGTTGGATCAGACCACACAGGCCAGCCTTTGCTCCCCACGTACATCAATGAGACTTGGCCGTCCATGATCCTGTCGCCGGTCCACCACTTTTCCTTCCTTGGACCTCTTTTGATAGATACTGACCACAGCAGACTGGGAACACCCCGCAAGGGATGCAGTTTTGGAGATGCTCTGGCCCAGTCGTCTAGCCATCACAATGGTGTGCTTCTAACAAATCAACTTTGAGGACAGAATGTTCACTTGCTGCCAAATATATCCCACCCACTGACAGGTACCATGATACAGTTGTGCTCAAAAGATTGCATACCCTTGGAGAATTGGTAATATATGTACCATTTTTAAAGAAAACATGAGTGAGCAGGCAAAACGCCTGTCTTTTATTTATTTTGGGATTCATATTAAACTGTAGGTCATAACAGAATGGCACAATCATAAAACAAAACATGGCAACAAAGAAAAATATGAACTAACCCCTGTTCAAAAGTCTGCATACCCTTAGTTCTTAATACTGTTTATTGCCCCTTTTAGCATCAATGACAGCGTGCAGTCTTTTGTAATAGTTGTCTATGAGGCCCCGAATTCTTGCAGTTGGTATAGCTGCCCATTCATCTTGGCAAAATGCCTCCAGGTCATACAAAGTCTTTGGTCGTCTTGCATGAACCGCACGTTTGAGATCTCCCCAGAGTGACTTAATGATATTAAGGTCAGGAGACTGTGATGGCCACTCCAGAACCATGCATGCTCGCCGTGCACTTCATCCCAGCTGCTGTTTGCCATTCTTTTTGTAGGTCACTTGATGTCATCCTACGGTTGTTGAGTGACATTCGAATGAGTTGAGGGTCATCTCAGTCAGTGGACAGTTGTTTTCGCCCTCTGCCAGTCTGTAGCTTTGTTGTCCCCAATGTCTGTTGTTTGACCTTGTTCTTATGAACCGCCGTCTTTGAAATTTTCAGGATGGAAGCAACCTGACGCTCACTGTATCCCTCTGTCAGCAAAGCCGGAATTGAACCCTTCTTTTCTGCACACAAGGCTTTTCTTTTCAACTCTTTTGTCATGCTGAATAGTTATTTTTTATTCAAATTACCTTTGAGGTAGTACTTACACTGTTTTTGCCATCCAGCTGGTCCTATTGCAAGAGGATAGTGATGACCACAGCAGTGGTTTTTATACTTTTCCTCGTCAAATTAGATTTGGTTCAGGTAATCACCTAATCAGTACCTCATTAAGAAAAATGAGGTGTGCCTGTGTTGGGATTTAACAGACACTGGAATGGAGTGGCTGCCATAAATGTAGAGATGCTGATTTAAGAAAAAATAGGAGTGGTCTTAATTCTTTCTAGAGATGTATGTACCATTTGTAAAGAAAACGTGAGTCAGCAGGCAAAACACGTCTTTTATTTCTTATGGAATTCATATTCAACTGTAGGTCATAACAGAATGGCACAATCATAAAACAAAACAGGGCAACAAAGGAAAAAATGACCCCTGTTCAAAAGTCTGCATACCCTTAGTTCTTAATACTGTGTATTGCCCCCTTTAGCAACAATGACAGCATGCAGTGTTTTGTAATAGTTGTCTATGAGGCCCCCAATAATTGCAAGTGGTATATCTGCCCATTTGTCTTGGCAAACTGCCTCCAGGTAATGCAAAGTCTTTGGTCGTCTTGCATGAACCGCACGTTTGAGATCTCCCCAGAGTGGCTCGATGATATTAAGGTCAGGAGACTGTGATGGCCACTCCAGAACCTTCACCTTTTTCTGCTGTAACCACTGGAGGGTCAACTTGGCCTTGTGCTTCGGGTCATTGTCATGCTGGAAAGTCCAAGAGTGTCCCAGGTGCAGCTTTTGTGCAGAAGAATGCAAATTTTCTGCCAGTATTTTCTGATAACATGCTGCATTCATCTTGCCATCAATTTTCATAAGATTACCCATGCCTTTAGAGCTCACACATACCCAAAACATCAGTGAGCCACCACCATGCTTCACAGTAGGGAGGGTATTCTGATCACTATAAGCCTTGTTGACCCCTCTCCAAACATAACACTTATGGTTGTGACCATAAAGCTCTATTTTGGTCTCATCACTCCAAATTACAGTGTACCGGAAGCTGTGAGGCGTGTCAAGGTGTTGTCGGGCATATTGTAACCCAGCTTTTTTGTGGCATTGGTGCAAGTAAAGGCTTCTTTCTGGCACCTCAACCATGCAGCTCATTTTTGTTCAAGTATCATCGTATTTTGCTCCTTGAAACAACCACACCGTCTTTTTCCAGAGCAGCCTGTCTGTGGGTTTTTCTTTGTATCCCAAAACAATTCTTCTGGCAGTTTTGTCTGAAATCTTTCTTGGTCTACCCCAAAATTTCAACTTCTTAATAAGTGATTGAACAGTACTGACTGGCATTTGCAAGGCTTTGGATGTCTTTTTATATCCTCTTCCATCTTGATAAAGTTCCATTACCTTGTTACGCAGGTCTTTTGACAGTTATTTTCTGTTCCTCATGGGTCAGTATCTAGCTTGCTCAGTGCGTCCACATGAGAGCTAACAAACTCATTGATTACTTATACACAGACAGTAATTGCAATTTAAAAAGCCACAGGTTTGGGAAATTCACCTTTAATTGCCATTTCACCTGTGCGTGTCACCTTGTGTGTCTGTAACAAGGCCAAACATTGAAGGGTATGTAAACTTTTGATCAGGGCCATTTGGTTGATTTCTTTTATCATTATAATTTAAAATAGAGCCAAATAACTATGTGATAGTCAATGGCTTCATATGATCACTATCCTTAAGTAAAAGACAGTTTTTTTGCATGATCAGTCATATTTTCAAAATCAATGCCAAAATTTCACAATTTCTGCCAGGATATGCAAACTTATGAGCACAACTGTATATCACCACACACCTACTGCCAACATGGTCGATGATAATTACCTCTGGTCGCTGGGTTTCAGTTGTGGGAACTTTTGCTGTTTACTTTTGTTCTTTAGCCAAGGCCGCTTTGAGCTTCTCAATTTCTCTGTAGAGCCTTCTCTTATTTCTTTTTTTCTGGCCTTGACCTTTTTGTCTCTGCCTGAAACACAGTAACACAACACTGTTAGAAAGTAATGAATGTGATGTTTTGCATATATGAATGCATCTCTGTGTAAATCATTTATTTTCCAAATTTTCTATTAGAATTTCCACCCTGTTAGGTTCATATTCCACCCTGTTATGTTTATCGACCTAACAGGGTGGAATTTTTTTTGCTAAGTTAGCTACAGCTCTGTGAGTGATCCAGATTTAGCTAGCTAACCTTTAACACATAAAACAGAACTTTTATAACTATATCAAATATGTATTTTTTTTATGTCGGACCAACTTTCTTCATAACTTAGCTTAACAGGGTGGAACTTTAAGAGTGTGACAAGCAGGTTAAAATCATAAAACCTGGGAATAAAATATGAGTAAAAGTTTATGCTCACTTCAATTTGCTCCTTTGAATTCCCGCCAAAATAAAGATATCAGTTCCTGAAAATGGTCTCACCGGAATTGTAGTCTTTTTTTTTAGAAGGCGAAAACTACAACCTAACAGCGTGGAAGATAACTTAAGGGACACACAGTAAATTATAAAAATGTTAAGAAATAACTATAGTTTCCCCTGGTATATATGAAGGATTAGAGAGAGTTTAACAAGGTCTATAAAATAATGAAATAATATTTTGAGTATGTTATCATTTGATGGCTTATAGTTCTTGTGGACGTTGATTACTTTGCACTGGGGACATGGTAAAATAGAACACATGTACCAAATAACGGTGAGTAAAATACAAAAAAGTATTTTAATGTCCATTATTCTGTTTTTATGTGATAAAAAAGACCTAAAACTATAATTTGTTATAAATATGTGACACATTTTACAGAAATTATAAAGAAGTAGTTCTTGGGAACAGAAATGTTGCTGCGTAACAGGAATGACCCATATACCCACGTATATCCGCAGTGTATTTGTTACAACGACATCATTATCGCTTTCAAAGATCAAGGATATTTCCAACTTCGTAACGCAGAAACAGCCTCTTCTAACATAAAAAATCGTGGCTGCTTTGGCGCTAGCACTTTGAGTAAAGAAAGAATAAAAACTAAAAAAGTCAAATGGCAGCATACCCTTTTTCACATGAGTGAAAACATCCACGGGAATACATTAACACATTTTTATCTGGTAGATTTTGTGATATGTACACAAATATTATTGTTAAATAAACACAGCCGTCCGCGGCCATTACAGTATTCTAAAGGAACCCCGTTGATGGCCGCTATGGGTTCTAAAGGGTTATTAAATATGTAGGTTTGTGTGTAGGTTATACATACTGGATAGTTTGCTCTGTCTAGGAGTTGGGGAAACATGGTTAGGACATAATGGGGACTAGGGACCAACTCCACCTGTACCTTGTTCCTCTCTCCGTCAGAATTCTTGCTAGGTATACCTTGTTCTCCATTTGGCCCCAGGTCTATTTATAGTTGTTATTCAGCTTATGTCTCCTATGTTCCAAGGACTTGCTGCATTAAAACGAGAACCCCGATGTTAGAAGAAAATATAAGGGGCCTCTCAAAATGTGTTTCTTTTTCATACCAAGGAACATGCACATGAGTGTATTTTGTCGGTGGATCACCTACAAGCTTGTAATAAACTATTTAGAATTAAAGAATTGGTTTCCTGGAGAAATTAGAATTAAGTGGAGTCAACCCTTGAACCTGAGAAGTGAAACAAATTATCCGCAACAGGGGCCAGTGCAATTGTGTCCTTGGTAAGGAATCTGTTACAAAAGACTTTCACGCAAGCCAAAACAATCATGATTGATCGTAAGGGGTCAACACCCCGACATTCCAGGAACTCGAGTCTGTAACACATACTGTACAAAGCTCCCTCAAGATGACCACATCATTCACACAGTAATATGTGTATTTAGACCGTAGTAATGTGGTTCAAGCTGGAGGCCAACATAGTTCTCAATCTCCTTGGTGTTAAACTTGTAAGGAAAGTAGCCTTTTTTCGAAATCCTTAAAACCCATTGCACGTGGCAAAACCACCAGCTTCATTGGTAGGAAGCAATGACTCAATGTGTCACTGATTGAATGTGCTGTCTGTAAAAATCATGAGCTCGCTACCATTAGCAATAAGTGTCGTGCCAATACCATTGTCAACATGGTGTTACATCAAAATATAGCCATCAAAACCGTTCGAGTTGTGTGCTATAAAGGTGTAGTCAGTATATTTCGGTTCCCTACACTTTCGGAAAAAAGCTGCGACACATACATCTCCGGCCGAACACTACGTCTTGTTATCAAAGCTTATTGCACACACATTTGCAGTGTGTAAACCATTCACAGGATTGGCAGTTATCTCAAAATTGTAAAATATGTAATGCTCACTGGGATCCTCGGGTTTAGATGGTTCTATGAAATATTCAATATTCATTTCAACAGTCAGATCCACGTTACAATTTGGGCACATGTTAGCTGTGCACCTGTGCAGTTTAGAGTTGGTAATAGTAACGATATATTGATGATCACAATTGACACAGTATATCTTGTGGTTACACCTACTAACCTAATGACCTGCAACGTTGTGGAATTTAAAGAATTTATGATGGCCATAACAAATGTCAGAATAACATATCCGCTTACAGTCTGGTCACTGCTTTGTGTTCTAAGGCTGGGTATGACAATCTGTATGAAGACATACAGCGGATATAAAAAGTCTACACACCCCTGTTAAAATGCCAGGTTATTGTGATGTCTAAGAATGAGACAAAGACAAATCATGTCAGAGCTTTTTCCACCTTTTATGTGACCTATAACGTGAACAATTCATTTGAAAAACAAACTGAAATCTTTGGGGGGGGGAACAAAAAACTCACAGTAACCTGGTTGTGTAAGTGTGCACACCCTTAAACTAATACTTTATTGAAGCACCTTTTTATTACAGCACTCAGTCTTTTTGGGTAGGAGTCTATTAACATGGCACATCTTGACGTGGCAATATTTGCCCACTCTTCTTTGCAAAGGCGCTCCAAATCTGTCAGATTGCGAGGACATCTCCTGTGCACAGCCCTCTTCAGATCACCCCACAGATGTTCAATTGGATTCAGGTCTGGGCTCTGGCTGGGCCATTCCAAAACGTTAATCTTCTTCTGGTGAAGCCATGCTTTTGTGGATTTGGATGTGTGCTTTGGGTCGTTGTCGTGCTGAAAGGTGAAC
>JACXGI010019238.1:0-12337 GCA_016801175.1 Esox masquinongy
ACCACATCTTTTCCTTCCCTTCGCCTCTCTATTAATGTGCTTGGACACAGAGCTCTGTGAACAGCCAGCCTCTTTAGCAATGACCTTTTGTGTCTTGCCCTCCTTGTGCAAGGTGTCAATGGTCGTCTTTTGGACAGCTGTCAAGTCAGCAGTCTTCCCCATGATTGTGTAGCCTACAGAACTAGACTGAGAGACCATTCAAAGGCCTTTGCAGGTGTTTTGAGTTAATTAGCTGATTAGAGTGTGGCACCAGGTGTCTTCAATGTTGAACCTTTTCACAATATTCTAATTTTCTGGGATACTGAATTTGGGGTTTTCATTAGTTGTCAGTTATAATCATCAAAATTAAAAGGAATAAACACTTGAAATATATCAGTCTGTGTGGAATGAATGTATACATTATGCAAGTTTCACTTTTTGAATGGAATTATTGAAATAAATCAACTTTTTGATGATATTGATGATATCAGTTTTATTTTTTGGCCAATTATATTTTTTTGTGCTTCTGATACCCACTAGAATGTTCTTCGTAGTGTCTCATACGTCCGTTTTGAAAATACCAGATGTAATGTATTATCCTATAACCACACTGAGCATGGCATCCCAGCTAACACGTTACGTAACCATGACCAACCGTGACGTTATGGATTGGTAATGGATTGGTCATGTCATGACATTACCTTCTCAAAACGTTGTGGCAACGTTATCCGAAGGTAATTGCATGACCACATAATTGGTAATTTTCCTTACCTCCTCAGCACATCGCAGGAGCGTAATTACACGACGTACTGACAATGTACACTTTCGTACCAGTTTGGTAACGATCTTACGTAACTATAACCGGGAAATATTAACTCCTAGTTTCGTTGCTTTGCTTACAATGTCATTACTGCCACCACATCGGAAACCACGTATTCCAAATATTTCAAAGTTCACCTGAAGATCTTTAGAGTTACAAGAATTCCTCAATCACCGCAACAGGCCCGCCGATAGGGGGGGACAAACGGGTCTGTTGTCCCAGGCCCAGGGTGGGGGGGGGGGCCCAGAACTGACATTGGGTTGACATTAAAGGGCCCATCTAAGTTTATCTCGTCCCAGGCCCAGGCAAGACTGTCAGCTGGCCTGCACCACAATTCAGACCAATTCAAGTAGTTCTATATAATCTCCCACAACACAGACGGAATGCGTACACAAATTGAAAACTGTGCACGCGCAGATGTGCCACAGCTCGAGCGTCCCGCCATTTCTTGTTCATTATAGTTTTTTACTCCTAAATAGTCGTCAGAAGTTTACAGTATCTCAGCAGACAACCGGTGGCTATAGCACGTTTATTTTACTCCAGTTTAAGATAATTCTGATTTGTGTTCTGATTTAGTCATGTTTGTGAGTTTTCACCAGTACTCTTCTGCTACTGTGGTTAGCCTACATTAGTAGTTATTGCTATTTAGAAATGTTATAATCATTGATGTTAATCATACTTTCGTTTTCTAATCTAGCAATTTTCCAATTTAGTTATTTTCTAATTTAGTTGTGTAGCCTACATTATAGTACTGTAATATACCTAGCTAACTACTGCAGATAGCGCAAGTTTTCTTTTAAGGTATACATGGCTAACTAGCTACTGCAGCTAGCAAACGGTACTGTACGACTACGTTAAACAAACAGTTTAGTTCGTTAAGCCGACATAATTTCTGGAGCACCGTCATCACTTCTGGACAAGGAATCTCAGCTAAGCGTATTTAACTTCTTTACAAAGCAGATAGATAACTATCTGTCATATAGCTAAAATCACTTTGGTAGTTCCCATCGAATTACAGTACTGTCTAGCCAGCCAACTAACGTTAGCTCAAACATTAGCAAGCTACAGTACAGTACAGTAAGTGAGCTACTAACTAGCTTGGTTGGTAACTTTTTTCAAACATAGATGAACTATGAAGTACTCAAAAGACTTTTACTATGAGTTCCACAAGTAATGATTCAACAAGATATTTGACAAAATTGTAAAAAAGTGATATAAATAAATTATGAACGAATTTAATGAAATGGTTGACACTGTTTTTAAACTGGTGTTCATTGTCCATGTCCAGGTGCAGCAACGGGTCCAACGGCAGAGGAAGGTGAAGATAGAATTGAAGACCACTCAGACTCATTTCTGACAACAAGGAAGAGTAAAGTGTCCGTCTTTGCTTGTGTGATTGTATTTTGTCAGTTGGATAATATAAATTGTTTGTTTCAATTAATTGTTATTTTTTTCTTATCTTCATGATTTCACAATTCTTCACCATTTGAAAAGAAAAGAACCCAATGAATAGTAAAGCATTCATATTGACTTGTGTTCTTATATTTTAATTATTTGTAAAATGGCCAGTTTGATAATATTTCTAAATTTGATCAGTTGATAGCAGGAACAAAAATGTCAATGATTGGAGAAGGATAGAACTCTATTAGTGGAAAAAAATACTGTTTATCATGGCTATTTCCACTGAAGACCTACAGTTTCATTGGAGTTAACTAGATGAGATTTGCTACTTTATCCTTCCTGGTGGTTATGAAGTCCCTCACAGTTCTGATTTTAATTTCTGTGCTGTTGACCAACTTGGGAGTGTGAGGTGGGTGATAAAATTACATAAATGTTCTGGTTTGTTTGTAAATGTATATACTTTTTTGCTACATATGGGGCTCTTGTATATTACAGGATATGTCATGTAATTTGCTAGGAGAAAATGTCTGGACTGATGATCTAACAGCATTGCCATTATTATATCTGGGAAGGGGTTGGTAAAAATAAATGTATAATATTTATACATACTACCTCACTGTAAAACTAAACGTTGGTGTAGAACCCTGCTGAAATGTGTTGTGCATATTTAAGATTTCATGGAACAGTTGGAGCAGGTAAACACAAGGTTGGAGAAAAATGTCAAGATGTTGACTGGACAGAAATGAACTTAGCTGTACGTATGAATATAAAAAATGTAAGAGGAAAAGGAAAATAAATGGTCAGCTGGATAGGATGCCTGGATAGGATGCTAGCAACCAACTGACAACGTGAATTAGTTACGTTGTATTGACAACAAGAAAACTTTCACTTTTCCGGTTGTGACAATGTAGCTGACAACGTTGCTGCTACCTAATGTCGGTCGCCAGATAACGTCGTAACAACATTGTGACAAAGGAATTTGTTAGCTGGGGTTTGACTATTGTTTTTGTTTAACTACCAGAAAAAAAACGTTTTTTTGTCACTGGAAAGGCAACTCGCGTTGATAGTTCACTCCTCCCTCCCCACCTGAGCCCCTCCTTAAGTCCTTGATACCAAATTTAGATAGTGGAAACAGCAAAGTCTAGAGCCAACATTAGCATAAATCACCGGTGTGGCCCAGGTACCGGGGTAAAGCACCAGTGGAAATGCGTAATTCCAAATTATCGATCCGCAACCGCCAGACCGTGTTGCTACAGTGATATTCTGAACCCGCAAATATAAAAAGTTGCTGTAATACAGGCCTACAGTTCGCGTAGCTTTATTTAGATCAGGCGCTTAACACTGGGTGACTGAGAGGCGTGGGCTGGCAGATGAAATGTTGTTTAGAGAGGCCTACTTCTCATAACGATTATTGCTAAAGAAATGTGTTAGGCCCAGCAATGTAATTCAGCATTCGGCGTCTGGGGGGATGCATAGGCTACCACAGAATTCACTATTTGATGCAAGACTGTTACCCTCAATGAGAAATGTGCTAAAGTTTTATTTTACAGTCTAAATGTAATTTTAATGGTACAAGTCTTGACTGGAAAGTTCTCAACGTCAATTTCTAATGACAGACTGAGTCACTCAATGCTTCAAATTGTCCAGCATCCAATACATCCAACTGTCCAGCAATCCAATATACATTGTCTGTTTTTGCTTCATATAATGATCATTATGTGGAAAAATAATTAGTGTTTGAATTTTTATTATTGAAAAGGATTTAATCATTTTTCAAGTTCCAGAGCCAAGTGACATTATTATCTTATTATTGAAAATGATTTACTCAAGTAACAAGTTCTAGAGCCATGTGACACTGCAAAACAAAACCTAGTAAACAAAAGGTAGGGGAGCGCGGGGTACAACCTAATGCGGGGTTAAATGTAACACAGACCTTTTAAGTAGTTGCACAGGGTCAAACAGGGTGTTTCCGGTCAGTTCACTACAGAGCTCGCAGACAGTCTCCCGCCAGTTTTCAGAGCGATTGAGTTAACTTTAGTCAAGATCCACAGCAAAGAACGTTTTCGTGGCATGTAAGTAAAATTCTTTATAATACTTATTTTTCGATTACTGAACTTTGTGTGTAAGTCACCAAATCTAATATTGTATTATTTTAAAAACAGTCATTTTGCCTAAAATGTAGTACCGTTTTGAAAACGTCTTATCAACTGGTAGCTAGCTTAGCCAGGCTTAAAGACCTACTCACCAGAGCGGGGTTAGTTGTAACGCTGTGTTACAACTAACCCCGCCATTAGCGTACAACAAAATGAAATAAAAACGGCTATTTTCTATTAATTACAAATGTTTTTATTTGCATTAATGTTTCAAAAACAACATTGTGAACACATCAAGTACATTTTGTTCAAATACACTGTCCTGAAACTTTTTTTTCACAGAATGAGACATCGAAAGAGAACAACAGATAGGGGAGTGAGTAAAGAGGTGTTGTGGCTTGCTGCTAGGGAAGTGGATAGTGGCAGGTCTGTCAGAGGAGTGGCAAAGTCCTATGGAATCTGCTATGTAACTCTACATCGTTTTGTCACACTGAAGAGAAAGCTGCAGGAGGCTGGTAGCAACAAGTTACCCACCGTGGGTTACTCTCGCCACAGACAGGTGTTCAGCTCAGAGCAGGAAAAGGAGCTCAGGGACTATTTAAAAAAAGTGTCTGGCATGTTCTATTGGCTGAAGCCCCAAAGAGGTAGGCTAGTTAAAATAGTATAAGATAATAACTATTAATCCCTTAACATTTAATTTCTTTTTAACATCTCAAATTGTTCACTGTTAAAAGAATAAGTAATTAAACTAACAAGAAGTCAGGTCAATTGCATCATAAATGACAAAGTAAATACAGTGAGAATCATATAAATCATATAAAAAATGTCAATTTATATGGTAATGTTTTTCAGGCCTGAAAGCTTGCCTTCCAGTGCGCAGTGCAATTTAATTGCACATACCCCGAGTCCTGGAAGACATTAGAGATGGCAAGAAAGGACTGGATGACATCATTCCTCAAGCGCAATCCCACATTGGCCATCAGGAAGCCACAAGAAACAAGTGTGGCCAGAGTGACTAGCTTCAATAAGCACAGTGTGGGCAAATTTTTTTATAATTCGGGCATTGTATACGACCGGTATGGTTTTGAGGCGAAAGATATATGGAATATGGATGAAACGGGGGTTACAACCGTGCAAGCTCCAGAAAAGATCATCGTCCCCAAAGGGCTGCAGCAGGTTGGCGCCATGACATCCGGTGAGAGAGGTACACTAGTGACTGTTGCAGTTGCTATAAATGCACAAGGAAATTGTCTTCCGCCTTTCTTTCTCTTCCCTCTGAAGAAGTTCCATGCTCACTTCATTCGTGACAGCCCCACTGGATCTGCTGGTGCAGCCAATGGATCAGAATGGATGCAGGAGGAGGAGTTTGTAGGCCTCCTACGCCATTTTGCCCACCACACAAAGCCATCTCAGGAGTCCAAGGTCCTCCTTTTGTTGGACAACCATGCTTCTCATGTGTCTGTATCGGCACTGAACTTTTGCAAGGAGCATGGAATTGTACTGCTGACCTTCCCGCCACATTGGACACACAAGCTCTATCCACTGGACAGAACAGTGTTCCCGCTCATTCAAAGGTAAAGTGAACACAAATTTTGATCATTGGATGAAGACCCCTACGTATTCAGCTGCCCCTGCCTCCTCTGCCTACGCCTAAGGAACCCTCCGACATGGCCTTCGGCTCCTGGGCGGAACGTGTCAAGCCAGTGGATTCTCCAGCGCCTGAGGTCCGTGGTTTTAAAGCTCTCGCCTGAGGGTTCCTGGTCCTCCCCAGCTTCTGCCAGACCTCTGGTTAAGTCCGGTTAAATCCTTAATCCTTAATTGCAGTATTAGAGATTTCAGAAATTTCTACTAAATCCTGCGTAGAATTTCTATTGAAATCAAAGGTTGTAAAAGTATGTCAGGCATTTATAGAATGAATCAGACATTGTTTGATTTGAATATGTCAATCAATGAATAAGTTATTGATTTTCAAAACTGTAATTGCGCTATTACAGATTTCAGGAATTTCTCCTAAATCCTCTGTAGATTTTCTATTGAAATGCACAGTACAGAGGCTCTCTGGGTGTTTGCTTTTTCCTAAAACAAGAAAACAGGATAGGTGTACAGGTTAATAATTTAATGGTTTAATTAATAATTTTATGTTTTAATAATTTAATGATTTTTTTTACCTAATCGTCCAACCCCCCCCCCCACCCCCCACCCCCCAATACCGTGACCCACAAACCGCGATATGTACTGAAACGAGAGCCCACTGTACCATTGCATCCCTACTAAGGACCAGTTCAAAAACCTTATTGTGACCAAATTGCCAAGTATGACAGTCTTACTGTATTGAAACCAGGATCACACACATTTTGAGAACGCTTCACCTACAAGGCTGGTAAATGTGAGATTGTTGACAGGGGAAGTGTGTCTCTGCGGAATTCTAGGGGCTTTTTCTGTTGTGTGCCAGAGCAGAAATTCATCTACTTTCTTTTGTTTTCGTTCATCTACCTTATTTACCTACACATCTGATATCCCAGAAGTTATTGCAAGATGCCAGGAGAGCCAGACAAACTTCACAACTGTAAGTTTTTACTTTTTGTATTTCAGGTCAACGGTACCTGTAAATTAGCATTTGGAAAAAAATGTGATGAGAAATGGGCAGTGTAGTCGTTGAATTTTTGCTTATTTTATTGAAGAAATGGCTAATTTGTACATTTGCTCTGACTTTTCGATTAGCTAGCTAGCGTTTTTCACTTCAGTGCAGTGGAGATGCTAGTTAATGTTAAAGTTAAGCAATTACCAGTAAAGGGACAGTTTTTTAGCTTTGTAATTGATTTTCACTTATAAAAATTTAATATCGACCATATGAATATGGCAATAGTCTCCATACAACCTTCTACCAGTCATCTTCACATTAATATTTTATTCAGGGACTGCTGAGGCTACAACAGCCCTCATGGAGTAAAGGGGTGTGAATGAGACCCTCTTCACTAGGAAGAGGAATTCTTCCAAAACTGGATGGGAGTGAGTAGAGATTATAAAGATAATTTTGGCAAATATTACAGGTTCACTTAAATACAAAGAATAATGCTCCTGCAGATATAGCTGGAGTTCTGTAGGAGCAGAAAGATGTGCAGCCTGCTCATCTGTCCCTGTGCAGCCAGTCTAGCCTGGGGGTTGTTGCCAGACACCTCCTGCTCATCTGTCCCTGCTACAGTTAAAGGTGCACTGTGTAGAATACTGCCACTAATATTTACAAGACAGAATTTTAAACAATTACATGACTTGTAATTGACTTGTATTCATGGGATACTGTAGGTGGTTTGTTCCCAAATTTGCCCAACTTGCAAAGCCTCTTCACGCGCTGTTGGGGAAGGCGGGTAGTAAAACCAAGAAATCTCTTTCCTCTGGAGGAAAGGAGTGTCAGACCACCTTCAACTGCCTGAGAAAGTTTCTGGTATCGCCATCGGTGCTTCAGTCTCCTATTTACTCTTTCCACTGATGGGAGCCTCCACAGGCCGGGAGTGGTGCTAAGCCAAAAACCGAATGAAGAGGGTGGTGGCTTTCACAAGTCAAGGTCTCCGCAAATCTGAAAGAAATTACAAACATTTCAGTGCGTTCAAAGAGCTGCTAGCACTCAAATGGGCTTTCACCGAAAAGTTTAGGGACCATTTATTATTCTCTAAGTTCACAGTTATCACAGATCATAACCCCCTCTGATACTTAGAAGCTGCAAGCCTAGGTGCTGTGGAGAAACACTGGGTTGCTCAGCAAAATTCCACTTTGAGGTGGTCTACAAGCCAGGGACAGACAATACGAATGTAGACATCTTGTCTCGTATGCCGTCCTCAGGGGAGCCTGAAAGACAGGATACAGAGAAGGATTTCCAAGTGATGGGAGCAGATAAAGTGTGTGTGTGCCTGTGGCCAGCAGTGGAAGAGGCTGGAGAGAGAGGGGTTAAAGTCGGGGTGCAAACCATAGTAAGGGGGAGCATCACAGGTTCCAGTTGGGGGCAAAACCAGAGCGATGATCTCACCATTGGCCCCGTGTTCGTAGACCTTAAGGATAAGTGCCGCCCAGACTGAGACCAGGTGCGGGAAATGGAGACGCTACTGGAGAAGTTGGCCTACCAGTGGGAAGCGCTTAAAGATATCTAACCAGGTACTGTTCTGCTGTATACAGGACCCAAGAGATGGACATGTGTGGTAGTTGGTTGTGCCCACACCTATAATTTGTACACCCATGACCTACACTAATGTGACCACACATTTGGAGGTGTTGGCTATGGACTGCACGCTGCTGGAGGCATCGTCAGGGGGATATGAGAATGTTCTTGTATTGACTGACGTATCAGGTCCTGGCTGGGGGCCTCTAGGCATCTCGATGCGCCTGTGGGCCACAGTCAGGACCTGACCTTAGAGGTGCCTCTAGGCATCTTTGCGGTACTGTTTTCTGTTTTCCCCAATTAGAGACATCTCTAATTGGGGACCCTATTTAAGTTGTTCTGTTTGCCTTTCAGTTTGTTGGTCATTGTGTGGAGTTAGCTTTGTGTTTGCTGCCCTTTCGGTTCGCGGTCGTACTCCTTTTGTTGTTTTTCTGTTAGTTTACTTGGAAGAGAAACATTAAAAGGATGTTCCATAGCTCTGTGCCTCGTGTCCTGCCTCTCAACCGTGACATGTTTACAAGGTTCACTGTGGCGGTGCCCACCAAGGACCAATTTGACTATTGGGTGCTAGATCACCATGAGAGACTAAAAATGGCTGCTGAAGTTGCTAAGTCCAGAAGAAGCCTCAAGAAGGTGTATGAAAACTTATGATCACAAAATCTCACAGTTCATAGGCGGAAATCCCAGGGGGGGACAGGGGGAACACGACCCCCCCATCCTGGGCAAAACTATGATTTGTCCCCTAATATATCACTGTGAACATAACTATGTAATTTCAATAATATTAATAATATGCAGTGAAAGCAATTGTGCTCATTATAGACATTTAATAGCACATTTTTAAGTTTCAAAAGATTGCAACCCCCCGCCCTTGGCCTCACAATGGTTTGATCCACTGCCCAGCCCTCAGCAGTGGCACATGTGATGGTAATTCCATCGATAGGAACTCTTTTAGAAGTAAGTACAGAGACAAAATTCTCTTCGGCACAATTAACAGTTTATTTGCAAATAGAGACGCGTCAAAAGCTTACAAAATAATCCACTGAGGAATCTCTGAGGTAGATACATGAACAGTCCATATTTATTACCGTTAAAAGGGGTGTGGTAAGATGCTTCCCAGCTGACATAACTCAATAGAATACATTCCCTTTGTTCTATTACTACCTAGGCTTCACACAAGGGGCAGGCTGTCCTTCCCCACATGGGTAACCTCTTCAACTCTAAAGAGGTCATACAGCATCCGGACAGACAATAGATGCCCTGATGAGTTATACAGATGAGCAGATTAATGAGTAACCTTATTATCTGCCGATACCAGTCAATGATGCCCCCTAGGCAAATACCCCTCTCCTACATTCCTAAGGAACAAAGGACATATACCCTTATTGGTCCAGGCAGATGAACAGACGGTCAGAGTACCTAGTGATGCTCTGATATTATACAGACATGTGTCACAACCAAAGACCAGAGTTACATACCAGGTAATAGAAAGGCAGACATTTCTCAAATGTACATCAAGAATTTCCATAACACAGATCGTGCAGATACAGTGCGTGTGTGGGATCTGGCATTGGAGGCAGACTTTCAGTAAGTAGATCTAACAAAGGATATGTTACATTTCTTTACTTCTACCCACCCAATACAATAAAACACATTTATAACCGTCACCAGCCTTCATTTTCTCTGCATTGAATTACATGTCACACTTTGTTAGCTAGCGGTTAGCTGACGTTTGCTAGCTAGCTACATTAACATCAACCAATGTTTGCAGCTGTTTGATTTAGAATCAATTAGATTAGATTCAACTTTATTGTCATTGAACAAGCACAAGTACAGTACAACGAAATGCAGTTCGCATCTAACCAGAAGTACAAATAGAAGAGGGCAGAAAATGTACAAGTGTTATGTATATGTATATTACAAGGGGAATGTATAGATGTGCAATGAAGGCAAATGCAGTACAAATGGCAATACTAAATGTGCAATGAGAGAAGCTTGAGTCAGTGAGAGAAGCTTGCAATGCAATGTATATAGTGTTCCTTAGCTGGCAAGGTGACAGTGTTCGTGTCTACTGTCTGAAAGGCACTTAATGCACGTAGCTAACATCCAGTAAGTTTGTTTTATGTTGGTAGGGTTTACACACAATAGCTGTATTTGCAGAGCTGCAGTAGCGAGCAAATCGTGGGTACAAACTAAAATAGTATCACAGCACTACTTTCTGTGTCCCCTTCAAGAATAGCTCTTGAGAAAATGTAATGTAACTGTCCCCTCCAAAGTTGATATCAGATTTTCGCCCCTTATCTCACATGGCGCTCATCAGACCTGGGGACCGAGTTCTCATGAGAAATCACAAGTCTAGGGGCAGATGAAAGATTCAAGACATGTGGGAGACAATCCCTTACCTGGTAGTCGCACAGAACCAGCCTAACATGCCTGTGTTTACCATAAGACCAGAGTGGCCTAACAAAGGTAGTGCATAGGGATCCGCTGCAACTCTGCACTTTCCCATCTTCTGCTAGAGAACACACTGCACATAGTGAAAAGCAAAGAGAGCCTATAAGGAACACAGACACAGAGCCTACTGGTCTAGTTAACATCCCTCACACCACACTTGCACGCTGGCATTTTGGGTAAGGTAGCTGAAGGGGAGGATTTGGCTGTTAGAAGATGTTTCTGAGGTGGTAGAATCAGATGATGTGTTGTCAGGAGATTAATCAGATATTCAGTGATGACATTCAGGGGCTTATACCACAGCGATGTACCAGGAGTAGACTTCCTCCTAGGTACCGGGATGACTGTTTTGAAAGTGGTGAAATGTAATTCTGATGTGTGTATGCACTAATACAGTGGACATAAAAGATCTACACACCCCTGTTAAAATGCCAGGTTTTTGTGATGTAAAAGAATGAGATATAGATAAATCATATCAGAACTTTTTCCACTGTTAATGTCACCTATAATGTGAACAATTCAATTGAAAAACAAACTGACATCTTCGAGGGGGAAAAATAAAAACCTTACAATAACCTGGTTGCATAAGTGTGCACACCCTCTTATAACTGGGGATGTGTTTGTGTTCAGAATTAACCAATCACATTCAAACTCATGTTAAATAGAAGTCATTACACACCTGCCATCATTTAAAGTGACTCTGATTAATCACAAATAAAGTTCAGCTGTTCTAGTAGGATTTTCCTGACATTTTCTCAGTTGCATCTCAGAGCAAAAGCCATGGTCTGCAGAGAGCTTCCAAAGCATCAGAGGGATCTCATTGTTAAAAGATATCAGTCAGGAGAAGGGTACAAAAGAATTTCCAAAGCATTAGATATACCATGGAACACAGTGAATACAGTCATCATCAAGTGGAGAAAATATGGCACAACAGAGACATTACCAAGGATGTCCCTCCAAAATCGATGAAAAGACAAGAAGAAAACTGGTCAGGGAGGCTTCCAAGAGGCCTACAGCAACATTAAAGGAACTGAAGGAATTTCTGGCAAGTACTGGCTGTGTGCTACATGTGACAACAATCTCCCGTATTCTTCATATGAATGGGCTATGGGGTAGGGTGGCAAGACAGCCTTTTCTTACAAAGGAAAAGATCCAAGCCCGGCTGAAGTTTGCAAAAACAAACATCAAGTCCCCAAAAGCACGTGGGAAAATGTGTTATTGTCTGATGAAACCAAGGTTGAACATTTTGGCCATAATTCCAAAAGGTATGTTTGGTGCAAAAACAACACTGCACATCACCCAAAGAACACCATACCCACAGTGAAGCATGGTGGTGGCAGCATCATGCTTTGGGGCTGTTTTTCTTCAGCTGGAACCGGGGCCTTAGTCAGGGTGGAGGGAATTATGAACAGTTCCAAATACCAGGCAATTTTGGCACAAAAC
>JACXGI010019239.1:0-12186 GCA_016801175.1 Esox masquinongy
ATGCAGTCATCTGACGGGACAACAGATGCACAGGAAATGCTCTTCATCAACATGTGTGCGTACGCGTCTCTCTCTCTTTCTCTCTGTTTGTCTCTCTCTCTTTCGGTCTGTCTCCTGGTGCCATATGTGTTTATAAACCTGCGCAGTTGTGAGATGGAATGAGGCAGAAAGAAAAATAGGGGGAGTGAGGGATCAAGGGGTAGACATGGGACATAGGGGGAGACAGGGACACTGGGGGAGACTAGGGAGGCAGGGAGAGGTGGGGGAGATGGGGGAGACAGGGACATAGAGGACACAGGGGGAGACAGGGGCATAGGGGAGACAGGGACATAGGGGAAGATGGGGGAGACAGGGGGAAATGGGGGGAGACAGAGGGAGACAGGTACCTTGGGGGAAACAAGGACATGGGGGGAGATAGGGGAGACAGGGACATGGGGGAGACAGGGATATGGGGGAGACGGGGGAGACTGATGTTTGAGTGATGCCAGAGTTTGAGAATAATGTTTTTATGAATAGGGAGGAGAGCGGAGCGAGGGAGGGAGGAGACAGAGGAGAGGAGGGGCTGTGGGAGGAGGGAGTGCTGGGGGAGAACAGCTGTGTGCCAGACCAGTTGGCACTCGATGGAAATAGTAAAGTTTTTTTCCTCTTCAGTTGTTTTAATAAGCACCATTAAATAAAGCTGAGACCAGCACTCTGCTACTCTACCCTGTCTACACACACGCACACACACGGAGACACACGGAGACACACAGAGACACACAGAGACACACAGAGACACACAGAGACACACAGAGACACACGGAGACACACACACAGACACACACACAGACACACACACAGACACACACACAGACACACACACAGACACACACACAGACACACACACAGACACACGGAGACACACAGACACAACCCTGTCTAACCCCAGAACTAAGCCCTTTGTTCCATCACCCGTTACTTGTCAGAACATTAATAAAGAATAATTTGATTGGCTCTCTTGATAATCAGAAGAGGAATGTTGTTCATTAGCTTGTTTAGGACAAATTCCACATCCAGTTCAACGGTACTGGTTTCCGGGTGTCTAAGTCTGTGTGTTTGGATCTGTATGTGTGTGTTTGTGTGTGCGCACTCACTCCGGGGCTCGCGGGGTCCATCCACTGTGACCTTAATGGCTCTGTGGTAGGTGGCCACTTGGGGAAGGTTGGTGAACACCGTGATGGTCAAAGTGAAGCTCTTTCCTGTGGGAACATCATTACACTAACTTAGCCAGGAGGAGAACCTGCATTCAATAAATCATCCATTATACACAGTAATCATCCATTCATTTTTTTATCCATTGATTGTACACGAATTCGTAACCGTATTATAACATTTTGAAAATAAATAGCTAGCTACGCTGTGTTTAATGGCTCTTGAATTAAAAAAAACACACACAAATTTGAGCTCTTCCGTTTAAATGGGAGCCTTCGATCACAAAATTATAATACTTTGAGATTTTCCATCGGTTATGTGAGCCAAACCTGAGAAGAAACGGCTACAATGAAGGGTGGTGGTAGGCTATTGATAAACCACATTGTAGAATCCTGCAGCTTCATTTAAATCTCCAGAAGCATTTTCGCATGCCAGTAAAATACAACAGCGATAGAAGGTTATGGACCAAACAATAACTACGTCGCCACAGCTTGACGAAAGTAGCCGACGCGTCAGCTAACACCTCAGTGATGTGCAATTAGCGAACAAGTCGTTATTTTCAAACAACCTATTTTACCGACTTGAGAGGAATGAGTCTTTTTCTAGTAATTCGTTCAACTGAATCGTTCATTCGAGCGGCTAGCAGCAAATCTGCATAACATTTGACTACCTGGCGGTCAGCGTTCTTTTTACTGAACAGCTCAAAAAGATCTGAGTCACGAAAAAGACTTAAACTTCCTAAGACTAGTTGACACATCTACACCGACGTCACGCTGGCAATAAAATCCCCAGAGAAACACACGGAAACTCAAAGAAACAACACAACTTCGTCTCCCCAGTGCATGCATGCAGCCCCCAGCGGCAATCTAACTGGGCTGAATAAATGACAGGAGCAATTAGTGGATGTGTGGCTGCGTGATACTCCTGTTGAGAACAGAGCTTCAGCACTGTTTCAGTAAACAGGCGGTCTAGTAGTACTCCTATGACTGAAAAACAATGTTTGCGCTTACATATTGCGCTTTATTTTAGATTATGCTCTCATCATGCATTATGCATGATATAGGCTATTCTTCCAGAAATGGTGTTGAATTTCTGGTCTTTTGTCAGAGAAGCTATAAACTGTTTTTCAGTAACTGTTGACAATACATTTTTCCGCTGTACCGAAAACGTACCGGAACTTGACGCTAAAACCATTGTACCAGCGGGTTAGGCGTACCGTTACACCCCTATAATCCATTCAATACTGTTATCATCCATTCATTACTATCCTTTCATTATATCATCAACTTATTACAGTCTGACATCCATTCAATGCAGTATATTAATGACCCCTCACCCTCCAGTCATGCCTGGCTCAGTCCTACAGAAATGAGGGCAAGTCTCGTCACTGGTGGATTTTGGATGACGGCAGAGCAACATGAAACTCAAGTGAACATGAGAAGTCAATTTAGGAAATTAAATTAACTTGAGGGATTCCCCAAAAATCCTGAATTAGGAAATACCTCTGTTGCAAAGTTTATTCCGAATCCTGTGGGCACAAAGTTCACTATCCCCTCCACCCTGTCTGTCACTCCCCAGCAGCAACTCTGCATGCCCGTGGACTCATCCCCAGCAGCAACTCTGCATGGCCGTGGACTCATCCCCAGCAGCAACTCTGCATGACCGTGGACTCATCCCTAGCAGCAACTCTGCATGGCCGTGGACTCATCCCTAGCAGCAACTCTGCATGGCCGTGGACTCATCCCTAGCAGCAACTCTGCATGGCCGTGGACTCATCCCCAGCAGCAACTCTGCATGGCCGTGGACTCATCCCTAGCAGCAACTCTGCATGGCCGTGGTTGAAATGGGCCACTATTCCCCGCCCCTTCACTTGGATGACGTCCAGTGTCTGTCACATCCGCGCCTGCACATCAACTAAGCAAGTGAAGAGGACTTCAGACCCAGGTCCGGTGACATACTAGATGATACATAGAACAGGGAAATTGTTTTATATGCAACGTTCTGGTGAGAAATGTATCTCACTAGAAAACACCATCTCAAAGTTTAAAGCATGGTTTTCTCACTGAGACTTTTAATGGAGTGGAACTTCATCAAATTCTGTAATACATCAACAGGCGCTTCTGTGAAAAGTGCAGGGTCATCTAACTTAACGGTCAAATAATGGTACACTAAAGCGACAGATTTTTTTAAAAGTATTGGAAACAGGGTGTGATTTTGTGTGGGCTGAGATGTTGAGAAGTATCTGAATAGTAATTTCCTCTCTAGGTAATCCAAACAGTTGCTGCCTACGTGTGTGTGTGTGTGTGTGTGTGTGTGTGTGTGTCTGTGTCTTTGTGTGTCTGTGAGTGAGTGTGCTAAGAGGAATGTTATTATTTAGAGCAGAGAGCTGCCGGCTCAGTACAAATGGCAGAGTTATGAGGAAGCATCACATAACCATGACAACGCACAGGAAACAGGAATTGGGAGGAGTGTTGCCGTGGTGATTCAGGGGAGCAGCTGGTGGCCTGAAACATGTCAGCAACAGTATTTTATCCATCAAATACCTCTCTGTAATTAAAGTATAGTACTCTAGTATCTTTACATACAGTGAACTCCCTAAGTATTCGGACAGGGACAAAGTTGTAGGGTTTTTGGCCGTGTACGCCCATCACTTAGGAAGATGAAATGCCGTCCAAAGAGTATAGAGGCATTTAGCTGTATCTGAGCATTGTATCTGTCACACATGGTCAAGCCTACTCTCTGTTAGTGTCTATAGATACAGCCTACTCTCTGTTAGTGTCTATAGATACAGCCTACTCTCTGTTAGTGTCTATAGATACAGCCTGCTCTCTGTTAGTGTCTATAGCTACAGCCTACTCTCTGTTAGTGTCTATAGATACAGCCTACTCTCTGTTAGTGTCTATAGATACAGCCTGCTCTCTGTTAGTGTCTATAGCTACAGCCTACTCTCTGTTAGTGTCTATAGATACAGCCTACTATCTGTTAGTGTCTATAGCTACAGCCTGCTCTCTGTTAGTGTCTATAGCTACAGCCTACTCTCTCTTAGTGTCTATAGACACAGCCTACTCTCTCTTAGTGTCTATAGCTACAGCCTACTCTCTCTTAGTGTCTATAGATACAGCCTACTCTCTGTTAGTGTCTATAGCTACAGCCTACTCTCTGTTAGTGTCTATAGCTACAGCCTACTCTCTGTTAGTGTCTATAGATACAGCCTGCTCTCTGTTAGTGTCTATAGATACAGCCTACTCTCTGTTAGTGTCTATAGATACAGCCTGCTTGCTGTCTATATATAGCCTCTGTGTGCGTCTGTGTTCCTCCAATAAGGGGTATTGATAACAGAATTCTATGTTCTCAGATCCTGTTACTCCTATATCACTTGCTGTCATTAGATTCTGTGTAACCTGGGGAGGAAACACAAGAGAACTAGAGCGTCACATCTTCTGTCAAACCTGCACCTCCTCTACAGCTCCCCTGTTAAAGATCCACCTCCTCTACAGCTCCTCGAGAGCTGCATACCTCGATCACCATATCATCCTACAGAGTTGTAGTATCACCCTGCCTGTGTGTGTGTGTGTGTGTTGTGATGGGTCATGGGTCTCTGCCTGCTGTTGTCCATGTGTGTATTGTTTGTCCAGATGAGTAAATAATAAGGACACATACTGTTTAAACCTATCTGTAGAATGTACACTAGTCACTTAACTACACCTAACCCTAACCCTAAAGACCACATCTCCTCTCACCGTTTTTCACTTAAACACCGGTGTAAAAAGCAGAAGTACTCAGCTGTGTTCAGCTGTGTTTACTAGTTTAGGGAAGTTGCTAAGTAAGACCTAAATGACCAGCTAAAGTTTGTTTATTACTAATCAGTGACCTTAACTGATCAAAGAAATTAAAAAGAATAGTGGAAAATTATCAGTTAAGGCCCGTGGTGAACTCCCCTTATCTGGTAATCAAACTCCTAATGAGGATCTTCCCTAAACTGGCAAACACAGCCGAGTATTGTTTACACCCCTGGAGTTTGGCTTAGCACTACCTATGACTAGAACTGACTGAAAACGTTTCTTACGGTTGATTGTTTTCTCACCCCTCACTCCTTTAAAAACAAACTGAACAAGCCGCTATCTGACTTTTGCACCTGTCAAACCTATATGTTTATGTGCCTCTGTGTATTTAGCGTAATTTCATGTTTATTCCCCTGTTTTGTGTTTATTTGGTCATTTACAATAATGAACTGGCCAAAGGATTTCAATTACAAGAGGACAGCAGTCAGAAACACATAATTATTTATTCTTTGATTTTTTTTTCTGTTATGTATGCGTTTCCTCTTGTCCTCTTGCAATTGAATGTCTTCATCCAGGTCATCATTGGAAATTAGAATGGGTTCTTAACTGACTTACTGGACCTGGTTAAAGAATGATAAAATGAATAAAATAACCCTGTGAACATATCCCTTCTTTATATTGTCAGTAAAGCATCCTGAATTCTCTACATTACTGTATCAACAATCTCACTGAACCTAAATACATATATCTAAAATAATTGTTTTTTAATACAAATGATTAAAAATAAGGATTTTTAAAAATTATCAATGCAAGCTACTGCAAATATAATATGTAAATACAAATTAGAGTACTATATAACAAATGTAGAAGTTGAGTATTCTGTAAATGTTGCAGTACACTTCTCTTGCTTTGGCGTGTCCGCCATTGAGAACATTCAAAGTATTCCAGTGTTACATATTAAATTATCAATAAGATAAAGGATACATAGATAGATGTAGATAGACGTAGATAGATGATATATAGAAATACACAATGTAGAGACTGACCCCGGCCACTGCGGCCTACGAAGCGTAGGTCGTTGAAGCGAGCCACCTGGTTCTTCATCACCCCTGATGCGTTCCTTAACTCCGCCGAGTAGTTCTCATCATTCCCTGCCATCACCGTGACAACCGTCCCATCAGGCACCTCTCCCAACGCCACCACCTGGGAAGAACGAGACGATGCTGTGATGTCACTGAATAGGTCACTGAGGTGACTGATGATCAGTGATCTGAGGTGACTGAGAGCAGCAGACACACTGGGCCTAGACACAGACAAAATGCTGCCCAACATCCTATTTATTTATTTCTTATTTAAATATACGTTTTAAATGTATTTGATGATATTACTTCTTTGTAATAATATTTAAATCTGAGGTATGGTTTAAAATCCATCAGAAATGTTTAGGAGAACAAAGATGATCAGGCAATAATGATGAAGATGATCAGCCAATAATGATGTGTGTGAAGAAAAATAACATAACTCGGTTCTGAGAGGAACAAAAGACATACTGTACGTAATCTTAACAGCGGTCCAAGAATGGGATCATGAAATTCTGAAGTTTCAACCATACAACCATTTGAGCCACAGCAGAGTGAAGGAAACAGCCAAAACTTTGTTTAATGCAACCTATTCCTGTAATACTGGTTCTATGAACCATCAAGAAAAAAAATCCACTTTCTCTCAAGACCTCGTTTACTTATCTGGCAATCCCACGAGGCAACCGCCAGCTTGGAAAATGCTGGGGCACATCGGTTTGCCATACTTGGTGCTTGTCTCACAAACCTAAGTCCTAACATGTCAGAAACTGTTTTGAAATTAGGTTTTCGACCTGTTGGGATTTAAATGGACAACTTTTGGCACTTTAAGGGTTAATGAATCACTACCAGTGTTCTGGTAAGGTGAGGGTGTGGTGAGCTACCAAATGGATGAAAACAAACAAAGCATTTATTCTATTCATATTCCATTTATGTACCACAATTCGATTTGTTTTATTGATTAACAATGCAAGATACTGCAGTTTAAGGTATACCTTGTTCTAAGGGACACACTTAGAAGGGGCAGTCAGACTGAGGTCTTCTAAATAACAAGTATTACCGTTCCCTTTTAGAAATTAAAGTTCCCTTTTAGAAATCAGGAATTAATCCTGAGTTATTTTCTAAAATGATTTAGATTTACTGTAAATCTATTTTTAAACACGCAAACAAAAACATTTTTGTTTTAACATATGTCCTCAAGCTTGTGTCAGTGAGGAATATTAACATTGGCGCTGTTCTCTAAAGCAAGAATCACACAAAAGTGAGCTGAAGGTTCGAGGAAAGACATGGTTTCTCTCTACAACTGAAGGTTAGAAAAGTTTATTACAAAGAAGGAAATACTGGGAATAAATACAAATATGCTACTACTACTACCACTACTACTACTAGGAATAAGTTCACGAGGAGTGGTGAAATTAGAACATTCCAACACACATAATGCTTTTCAAAACCTAAAGATCTTTAATATGATAAGCCGTGTGATATATGTAATCACATTTTATATGATATTAAATCAGAGTTCGTTTTCTAAACATTAATTGGACAAAGTTCTACAGGCAACTGAGTATTGTCTAGCTCTGTTATATATGCATTTTAATACTATATTAGTAGGCAATATACTTTTATTGTAAAGATATGAAACAGATATAATACAGAAACATTATTTTCTACGCAACACAATTAAAGCATAGATCGAACGCAATAAAATGTGAGCTTCCTGTTATGCTATGACGCACAATATGCAAATTAACATCCATAATTCGTATATATTGTCAGGAAACCAACAAGGTTAGCTTACAGACCGACTACCGACTATGTATAATTGTAGAGAAATCTTACTGACAAAGTTTTGCAACGTGTCTTCTAGCAAAAGCAAATATTTCTCGGGTTTATTTACACTACTCTAAATTTTATCAAGGAAACTACTTGACTGCATTTCATTTCTATTTAATCGGTTTTCGAATCAAATTACAATTAGGCTAATATTGAATAATGATATAGAAAATGTACAACGTTTTTTTCCCCTCCATGTATTGCTTAATTTTAAACGAGAACAACATAATTTATTGCAGAAACTTCGAGGTGGATATGTCTAAAAGCGCTGAGATACAGCTCATAGCCTATTTCTAATCATGCCTGCCTCCATGTCTGTCTGTAGATCTGTCTGTGTCTGTCTCTCAGTAAAAAAGACTACAACAGAGATGTGTCATATTAACTACAAACACGCGCGCGCACGAACCCACACATACACACACACACACACACACACACAACTTGTCACCATTAAATTCCTTCCTCCTAACTGCATCAGCTTAACACAAGAATGCTTTAATTGAATCCTTAAAGACGCACGCAATGAGTTTGTCTTCTTTGCTATTTTAATAGTTCATAATATGTATTGAAGGAAAACGGGAAATTTGCAGAGCTGCTGCACAGCACATTTTTTACCAACATAAATGTGTAAAAACATGCAAGTCAGAGCGAAAATATTTATATTACATAAAAACATGAACACTAATTTTCACCAAACTACAAGGTATTTCTAATCTAGCCGTTTTCTGTAGCAATAGATAGAAAAATAAATAATGAGTATGTAGTAATTGTGTATTACCTTTATATAATACATATAAAGAAAGTACATCCGTACAAAAAGTAGTATTTACCTTGAATGCTACGGGGAGCGTTTTGTTGCAGCGCCAATGAGAGGGTAACACCGAGCAAAGAAAGTTGGGGCTGTCAGTCCGCACCAGCTCTGCCGGGTGGTCCGCTATGATCTCCGCCATGCTGCGGTTCTCATGCGGACGGAGTCTTGGCACCGTGCTGTCCTGTTGACCGGTCCCGGTCGGTGTGTTGAGCTCGTTCATCTTGGCCGGGACCGGCTGGAGGCTACTGGACGGCGGGCTAAACCTCCGCGTGGCACTGGGATCTACAGGAATGCGCATCACAACAGACTAGATTACCGGACAGCCACCAGGCACCGGAAAGAGTCAAGACCTCCACGCCAGCTCAGCGCCCTCTCTTCTGTTCCCCCGTCCTCTGCTCTCCCTGTCCTCCGTAGAGGTCGGTCTGTCTGCTCCGCACGGCTGAGAAACTTTAGCTTTGTTGCCAACGGAAAATGGGACTCGCTCCTTTCAGCGCTCCGAGTGGCTAAACTTCTCTCCACTACGGAGTTCTCTAGGCGCCTCCGACCCTCAAAATAAAACCGTCTCCAGCAACAAAACAGCTTGTTAGGGCGCGAGTAGGATCGCTCATGATAAGGTCTGGTTTTCTTTTTAGGGAATTTTTAGGCTATTTTAAATATTCAAGTCAAAACTCCAGATCGATTTCTTCGTGTGTGCATTAAAATCAGGCTGAATTAAAAATTGAAGAATATATAATTACTAAAAGAAACAAAACAGCGACAATTCTCCGCCCAGATGTTTTTTTTACCCAACGCGTTTTATCTTTTTTTTCTTCTTTCTTTTCAGCGCGCGGATCCAGGTGCGTCAGCGGGTCTTTGTGCCAAGTTGAAAAGCGCTCGAGCCTGCAGGCTATTACATGTACAGGACCATTTCAAAGGCACCAGAATAAAGGTACCAAAACTGCTTTGAAAAATATATAATGTTGTTTAAAAGCCATAGTCTACATTCTTCTACGCCAAATCTATTCATAGCCTAGCCCATGTAAAACCATATTTAATTCGCCGATCTTGCCTATATGATAGGGTTAAAAAAGTTATTGAATTAGGTTAAAACATTGATCTGGTGAGATGAATGGGAAAGTTCTCTCCGCGGTTATGGTTAATAGCCGCGATGCGGTGCTGCGGTTAGGAGGCCGGGCTTCCCGGTGCCTCATGCTGACGGTTTGTGGTTTATATAGGCCTGGACTAGCTGTCCGGTCCGCGACGCTTACAGTGCTGATGACATATAGGACTACAACACGTGGTGTCTCAGGGATCTATTCTATAGCGCCCATCACAATTCATCTTTGACCTATACAGGGGCTACAGTTCGTGTTAGTATCTATACTGGGGGCTTGACGCGGCAAGGATGTTTCCAAAATTAAATACACATTTCAGTCTGACACGCGTAACCAGATTAACAATTTTGGAACATCGTTGCTTAGTCCAAAACATAAATAGCATTGCATACATGTAAAAAAAACGATTAGAGCGGCTAAAAGTTACATTAAAATACATACCGGCATGCCATCCGCGCCCGATACACTCCATGATTTTCTAACTTTCCAAACGAACATGTTGGGAGTTGGGCTGAATCAGTCTCGCTATAGTCCATCAGATACAGTCGGAAAGGATAGCCTCCCTCGCGCGCCTACTCTGTCACTCAAACACGTGGCTAACAGTAAACCGTCCACAATCACATTACCTGTCGTGTTCCCTTACTGAAAATGTGTTACCTAAAGTCGTTTCTCGTTACATTGCTTTTGTCCAGGACCAAATGAAATGAAAGCTGCGTCGGAACACCGACTAGGAACGAACGGGGAGCCGTTAGCGCGTGAGTCACAGACGGGCTGGGGCTGGGAAGGGAGTCAGGTAAAGACACCGTCACACCGGGAAACAGACAGACCGACAGCTGGGGAGTTTAGTTACACATACACACGGTAGACCTGTTTCCCTACAGGTATAATTTACTGCAATAGGCACTATTACTTCGCCACACAGGCTGCGATCCAGTCAGGGAAGGAACGCGTCGTTGCAGAAGCAGCCCAAAGCAAATGGTTGTTTTCAGAATTATACAAATATTTTTTCCTGTATCACACACATCTATTTCAAGGTAAACCAATATAAAAACAATAACCTGCAAAAAGAGAAAACACACGCATTCTGTTTAATTTAAGAAGCATTAAAGACTATAGAGAAACCTTGGCATAATTGATGTGTTTTCTAAAAAAGAAGCATACGCATTTATTTCGACTCTTTCCAATACATTTGCGAGTGGTCGGCCTATAAAACAACAAAACTGGATAAATATCTCAAAGCATCGACACAGAATATGCCCTGAAAGCAATGAGTTTAATTCCCCACGAATTCCTCATTGTGCCTGCTTGTATTTTTATCTTCTGAAATGCTGTATTTCTATTCACCTTCCTTCCTTTCCAGCACTATGACTCACGGCTGGCTCCTCTCTAGGTTTCTTCTCTCTAGTGTTTGACCTTTCTACGTAGTTTTTCCTAGCCACTGTGTCTCTACATCTTATTGCTCTTTGGGGTTTTGGGCTGGGTATCTGTATAAGCACTTCAACTGCTGATGTACATTTTAAATGTTAGTCATTCAGCAGACACCCTTATCCAGAAGGGCTCTGACAGTAGAGTGTGGCCACATTTTCAGACTTTTTTCATCCTCTCCTGACCAGTCTACACTTCTACCTCACAGGCTGGGACACCCGCTTTCTCTTTCTTTCTTTCTTTCTTTCTTTCTTTCTTTCTTTCTCTCTCTCTCTCTCTCTCTCACACACACACACACACACACACACACACACACAGACTACCGATTCTCCATGGTCAGTGTGTCTCAGGACATCTAGGCGTGGTGATAGTTTTGAAACACTCACTTGGCAACATTTAAATATATGAAACATTTTGGTGCCGCCATCAGTGTCTTTATGGAAGGAGTTATTTCTGCCTGTCTGCCTTGGTGGGCTATGTGTCTTTTCATGTTAACAAGGCATTCAGTCTCACTGTGTTTTCCCATGAATCCCATGGTAGGAAACTAACGTGGGACAGATATATTTAAATCAGCTGACACAGAGAGCAGACTTCTGAGGGCATAATTACACTATTATTACCCTGAAAATAAGTCTGAGTCTTAGGAATCACTTTCTAAGTTTCCACAAGCTTAAAGGTTTCCGTCCAAGGCATATTCCAAGTGTCTCAGTAGGTGATTCACAATGTATCCCGGGTTGGTAGGACGTGTTATATTTAGTTTATCCCAGGGTTGATAGGAGTGAAAGGACTCTGAAAGCACTGGGTCTCAGTGTTGTAGACAACACAAATATCAATATATTACTACAGTGTCTACAGTAGAGGGCATCGGAAGCTTCTCTATCTGTTCTCTGTCTGTCTCTCCCCACACCGTCTCTCACTCACTCTCTCCATATCTCTCTCTATCTCTCCCTCACTCTCTCCATTTCTCTCTCTAT
>JACXGI010019240.1:0-12334 GCA_016801175.1 Esox masquinongy
ATTTAAAGGCCTTTGCAGGTGTTTTGAGTTAATTAGCTGATTAGAGTGTGGCACCAGGTGTCTTCAATATTGAACCTTTTCACAATATTCTAATTTTCTGAGATACTGATTTTGGGATTTTCATTAGTTGTCAGTTATAATCATCAAAATTAAAAGGAATGAACACTTGAAATATATCAGTCTGTGTGGAATGAATGTATACATTATACAAGTTCCACTTTTTGAATGGAATTACTGAAATGAATCAACTTTTTGATGATATTCTAATTATATGACCAGCACCTGTATATGCATTTACAAGGCTATAATTCATCTTTCAATTTTCGATGTCACTTTTCACAGTGGTCCCTAACCTGCCATTCTAGCTGTTTGCCTATCGGTAGCCAATCATCCAAGCTGATGCAAAATTTGGGGTATAGATCCAACTCGATTGATAAAACCATTGAAAAATCCAGGCAGCACAGTCTTTCATATTGGAGACTAATAATTTTAGGCTAGCAAACCATCACGCTTCCTTTTTTAGTAATAAGCCTTACTGTAAGGAGTGGGCCTAGGCTACAGTATATTGGTGAACACAGTCTAATGTGCGATTTGTCAGTTCCTGGGCTTATTTTATCTCAAGTCAATTGCTGCTATAAACACACAGTGTAGATCTCTGTACACACGTAAACACAGTTTTCAAAACAGCTTTCATAACATGCTTTTAGTAGACTTTCAGTGGATTAAATTAACTGTGCGTTCAATTAATTCAATTCAGATTATTGGTGGGCTACCATCTTCACCCCATTGCCATATCCTTACATAATGTAATAATTGTATACTAGAAAAAAATCTAATTTTGTTGACGTGGTGGGGGGTGTAATAATTACAATTTAATTACAAGTTATTTTTTATTTAAATTAATCAGAAGAATGGAGACTTCACAATCTTTACAAACTGAGCCTACAAGGGCTGTCGCAATTACTACATAATTGTCTGATCATAATTATTTGAGCCAGATTGCAATTATTTTTATAGACATCTTCTTGCACAATATTTTGATTCCAAAATCATATGTTTCCAATCTGAATAAAGGATTTTAGGCCAATGTTAGAAACGTCTCAACAAATAGCCTACCACGCGAATTATGTCCGTTTCCATTGGATGTTTAGACCACGCGTGCAGGATCACGTTTGACATGCTCTGCAGAAAGTTATCAATTTACTGAAACTTGTTTGCTTCTTTCTATATGTTTCTGTAATTTCTGTATGTTTTACCCTAGTTGAGAATGCTTTTGCAATGCACCATAATGTAGTCTAATTTTGCAACATTATTATTAGACAAACACATTTCAGTCGCTTATTTGTCGCATCAACTCTGATCTACAAAAGAAAAACACTCAAGAATGTGTAAAATATTCTGGCTAATATTGTAAGTCGATTTTTGTCATTTCCAAACATATTTCCTAATTAGATAATGGCCATTAAATGTATGGATATAAATATACAGCTCTGGAAAAAATTAAGAGACCACTCCTAGTTTTTCTTAAATCAGCATCTCTGCATGTATGGCAGCTATTCCATTCCAGTGTCTGTTAATTTCCAACACAGGCACACCTCATTTTATTTAATGAGGTACTGATTAGGTGATTACCTGAACCAAATCTAATTTAATGAGGAAAAGTATAGAAACCAATGCATCACTATCCCCTTGCAACCAGCTGGACGGCAAAAACTGTGCAAGTAACAGTCAAAGGTAATTTGAATAAAAAAATAACTATTCAGCTTGACAAAATAGTTGAAAAGAAAAGCTTTGAGTGAGGAAAAGAAGGGTTCAATACTGGCTTTACTGGCAGAGGGATACAGCGAGCGTCAGGTTGCTTCCATCCTGAAAATTTCAAAGACTGTGGATCATAAGAACAAGGTCAAGCAACAGACATTGGGGACAACAAAGCTACAGACGGGCAGAGGGCGAAAACAACTGTCCACTGACCGAGATGACCGTCAACTCATTCGAATGTCACTCAACAACCGCAGGATAACATCAAGTGACCAACAAAAAGAATAGCAAACAGCATCTGGGGTGAAGTGCATGGCGAGGAGGGTTCGAAACAGGCTCCTAGGGGCAGGGCTGAAGTTGTGCAAAGCTAGAAAAAAGCCCTTCATCAATGAGAAGCAAAGAAGAGCCAGGCTGAAGTTTGCGAAAGACCATAAGGATTGGACCGTAGAGGAAAGGTGTAAGGTCATCTTCTCTGACGAGTCAAATTTTCAGCTTTGCCCAACACTTGGTCGTCTAATGGTTAGACGGAGACCTGGAGAGGCCTACAAGCCACAGTGTCTCGCACCCACTGTGAAATTTGGTGATGCTTCAGCAAGGCTGGAATCGGGCAGATCTGTCTTTGTGAAGGACACATGAATCAAGCCAAGTACAAGGTTATCCTGGAAGAACACCTGTTTCCTTCTGCTCTGACAATGTTACCCAACTCTGAGAATGGTTTTTTCCAGCAGGATAATGCTCCATGCCACACTGCCAGGTCAATCAAGGTGTGGATGGAGGACCACCAGATCAAGACCCTGTCATGGCCAGCCCAATCTCCAGACCTGAACCCCTTTGAAAACCTCTGGAATTTGATCAAGAGGAAGATGGATGGTCACAAGCCATCAAACAAAGGCGAGCTACTTGAAATTTTGTGACAGGAGTGGCATAAAGTCACCCAACAGCAATGTGACAGACTGGTGGAGAGCATGCCAAGACTCATGAAAGTTGTGATTAAAAATCGGGGTATTCCACCAAATATTGATTTCTGAACTCTTCCTAAGTTAAAACATTAGTATTTTGTTGTTGAAAAATGAATATGAATTTGCTTTCTTTGCATTATTTGAGGTCTGAAAACAATGCATCTTTTTTTGGTTATTTTGACCAGTTGTTATTTTCTACAATTAAATACTCTAAATAACAATATTTTTATTTGGAATTTGAGAGTAATGTTGTCAGCAGTTTATAGAATAAAACAAAAGTGTTTATTTTACTCAAACACATACCTATGAATAGTAAAACCAGAGAAACCGATAATTTTGCAGTGCTCTCTTAATTTTTTTCCAGACCTGTATGTTGTCCCATTGCATAAACATTGAAACCCCGTCTTGCTTAGTCACGCGAACAAACGCTCAGTAATATCTTACTGTAAGAGCGAGCAGAGACTCGCAGTTTTCTTGGCAACACATCATAGGTCACACAGTATTAGGCTATTTAATATGCTTTTAATCAATGTATTTATCTGGCATATTTCCCACCTGACATGTTGACTGTTCATATTTTCATCCGCATGAGACGTGATACTGCCTGCATTTGCTGGCTAGCGTAAACCCTGACACACACACGCGCACACACACACGCAGACTAATCAATATTACCAAAACGTTGCAGCATCTGGTGGCACATAAGTCATTTTTATGTGCCATCTGGTGACAGAGAAGTAGAATTACAACCGTAAAAAATAAACTAAATATGGCGGATAGCACTTCTGGCAGAAATTCTGGCAAAAATGTCTTTAAGTTCGCTTTTCCATTTGTAATTTTTACATAATAAAATAGTGGGGAATAAAGCATGCATATCTAGGAGCATTCCTAAAAGGAGCTCCCTGTAATTTTATTGAATTCTGCAAAAATATATATTTTTACATCCCAGAGCTTCTGAATCCTGAACAGCAGATCCTAATTTTACAGGGGAAAGACCTCATACGTGTTCACAAGGTGAGACCACAAATCAATGGGCCTCACAAGGCTCACTTTGCCCAATGTTTGGATTTAGGGTGGGTGATAGTGGGGGAAGTTTGCATCGACAGTGTCCACAGGCCCACTGTAGCTGTCTTCAAGGCTAATATCCTGCAGAACGGATGTCCGTCCTTTCTGACGCCATGTCAGAAACATCTGCGTTAAAGAAAAAAACATGTTACGGCGGGGAGCATAGGCACAGTGCCTACACCCATCCTTCTAACTACTCTGCTGTCAGTGTGCCTGCTAAGGACAAACTTGGACAAAGTGTGTTCATGAGGACAGAAAACGACAACAAACCTGCTTTGTCCTTTGAGGATGAGATGAAGATCATGCTGGAAGACTTCCAACGAGATGAAAAAACAGCTGGATTGCTCCCCTACCATTCAAGTCACCCAGACCATGCCTTCAAAATAACCGTACTCAAGCTCTCTCCCATCTACGCTCCTTGCAACGCACACAGAATAAATCCCGAAATGAAGAAACAGTTCGTTGCTTTTATGGATAAGCTCTTTGAGAACAGACACGCAGCGGAAGCACCCCTTCTCCACAGAAATGTAGAGTCTTGGTATTTACCGTTTTTCGGTGTGTACCACCCCAAAAACCAGGTCAGATAAGAATTCTGCTTGACTCAAGCGCACAAGAAGACGCATTGCCCTTAACAGTGTCCTGCTGTCAGGCCCAGACTTAAATACCTCCCTCCTTGGAGTATTGCTCAGGTTCAGAAAGGAGCTTGTTGCACTAACAGCTGAGATCCAAATGTTCTACAGATTCTTGGTGAGCGAAGACCACAGAAACTACTTAAGATTCCTATGGCACCAGGATAATGACCTGAATGAAGAGGTAGCAGAGTACCGCATGCGAGTCCATGTGTTTGGAAATAGCCAATCACCTGCAGTGGCTATATACGGCCTTCAAAGAGCTGCACAAGCAGGTGAACAGAAGTACGGATCCGACTCACGGCATTTCATCAAAAGACACTTCTACGTGGATGATGGGCTCATCTCCCTCCCAACTGAAGCCCAGGCTATCGATCTGCTCAAGCGCACACAAGCATCACTGGCAGAATCAAATCTTAAACTGCATAAAATTGCCTCAAATAGCATCACAGTGATGCAAGCTTTCACACCTGAAGACCTATGGGCCTAAAAGACTTATGCCTGGATAAAGAAGCCTTGGTTTGTGCTGGGACACCTTTGCATTCAGAGTAGCAGTTTTATACCTTTACATTCAGAGTAGCAGTTAGCTACAAGCCGTTCACACGCCATGGAGTGCTCTCCACCATCAATAGTCTCTTTGACCCGTTGGGTTTGGTTGCACCAGTGACAATCCAGGGGCGAGCACTGCTTAGAAAACTTTCTGCTGATGTTCATGAATGGGACACTGAACTTCCTGCAGACAAGTTAAACAAGTGGGAAACATGGAAAAAATCACTAGAGGACTTGAGTAGTCTCCATCTCCCCCTCTCATACATACAACTAGAGCTAGGCAATAAATCAATATCAATAATTATCAAGTTAATTACTTCCCTCAATAATGATATAAAAGCGTTTAGATACATTTTCGATAATGTCGATATAAAATAATTAGGTAGAGCTGTCCAATTCACCACTGTGACGCAGCAGGAACATGCGGAGAAGTGACAATACGCATGTAGAGAGGTATACGCCCACTAAAAACCACTTAGGACCTCGAGTGATGGAGTAGCCGCTATTAACCACGAAAAATTAGTAGGCGAATACAGTGGCAGTCATAGCCATGGAGAAGGAGCAGCATAAAAAGGGTACAACTTTCAGTTATTTGGAAGTGGTTTGGCTTTTTGAAGTCTGACAAAGAGCAGAGCAATGTTTGGTGCAAATTGTGCCGTAGACAGGTGGCTACCAAGTCTGGTAATACGACAAACCTTTTTCACCATCTGAAGCAAAATCACTCTTTGGAACATGCAGAAAGTTTGAGTTTGTGCCACGGTATTGATAAACGACCCTCAAGTCCCAGCAAATCTAGTGATGTTCGCCCGAAGCAGTCAAGACTGACAGCGTTTATGCCCTACAAGCAAACATCAAAAGACACAAAGACATCACAAACGCTATTATGCATTGCATTGCTAAGGACATACTACCAAATTAGCACAGTCAAAAAGGAAGGTTTCAAGAAGCTTATCAATTTAATTGACCCCAGGTACGTGCTCCCTGGCCGCAAACAATTCTCTCACACCGCACTGCCTAAACTCTACGCTGAGTGTAGGGAAAAAGTTGAGGAACAGCTCAAGCCAGTTTACGTATTTTGCTACTACTACCGATCTGTGGTCTAGTCGCACGTCAGAGCCTTATATTAGCCTCACTATCCACTATATTAACAAAGAGTGGAATCTTCAAAATAAATGCCTACAAACATCATACTTTCCCAACGACCACACGGGTGAAGCTATAGCAGAGGGGCTCATTGACGCCCTCGCCTCTTGGGGACTCAGTCAAGACAGACAGGTTTGCATTACAACGGATAGTGGTGCAAACGTGGTGAAGGCCGATTAAATCAACAAATGGACCCAACTGCAATGTTTTGGACATCGTCTGCAATTGGCCATCGGTAAGTAACCTTGTCAATTGTGTATATTGAAGTTATTGTTTTGATGAAACTAAATGTGCATTTTTTAATCAACTGATTAAGTTAAATATTACATTTGTACATAAAGGGATTATTGTGATTTTAACATTTTATTTAAATCCCTTGATTTCTCTTAGACAGAATGGGTAGAGACAAATGGGTGGATCGAGCAATTGTAGTGTGTAAGAAAGTGGTGGGTGCCTTTTCCTATTCGTGGAAAAAGAAGAGAGACCTGGCAGCTGCTCAAAAAGTACACAACCTACCCCAGAAGAAGTTGGTGACAGAGACGCCTACCAGGTGGGGATCACGTAAAAAGATGGTGCAAAGAGTGCTGGAGTAGGAGAAAGCCATTTCACAGGTTTTGTCCAGTGACAAGAAGACCCGGCACTTAGTTCCCACATACACAGATATAGATGTTCTTGAGTCCATCAACCAGGTGCTGACGCCACTCTTATAATTCACTGATGCTCTGTCTGGTGAGTCTTATGTCAGTGTGTCTTACCTGAAGCCAGTACTACACCTATTGAATACAAAGATCATGAAACCTAATAATGGTGAAACAGAACTCACCCAAACCATCAAAACGACAGTCATGGACTATCTGAATGACAAATATGATGACATAGTCACAGATGACCTCCTGGACATAGCCTCGTTGGTCAACCCTCAGTTTAAAACACATTACATCAAAAAGGAGGTGGGCCACATAAAAGCAAGAGTTGTCTCAGGGATGGTCAATGAGGGACATGAAAACCCAAGCCCAGCACAGGGAGACGTTGCTGCTGCTTCACCACAACTGCCAGCTAAAAAGAGAAAGTCACTGGGCAGTTTTTAAAAAAGCCATGCTCCACCACCACAGGTCAAACTGAAACCAAGCTGGTGGAAAAGGAACTCAGCTGCTACCTTCAGTCTCCTAATGCTGACAGTGAAACCAAACCACTGGACTGGTGGCAGATCCACCAAAAAAACGTTCCCAGAGTCAGCCACCTGGCAAAGCGCTACCTGTGCATTCCTGCAACCAGCTCCCCCTCAGAGCGTGTTTTTAGCACAGGTGGCATTATAGTAACCTGCCATAGGGCAGATTTAAAGCCAGAGACAGTTGGCAGACTTGTCTTTCTTGCTTGTAACTTGTAAGACAACTACCCCAACATAAACTGTGATGTGCCATTAGGCTAACAGTTACAGTGCATATTGACTTGCACTATTTTATTTTTTTATTTCTTGTTCATAACTTGTAAGGGTTTATAGCTTTAAAAAAAGTGGAGTTAATTGTTATTTGTAAGTTCTTATACTTCTGTCAATAAATCAGAAACATAGCCTTTGGTTTGTTCAGGCAGGCTTGAGTCTGAAGCAGAAATGTGCCTTTTAAACATTATTTGATTAAAATTGTGATAACTATAATTAAAGACAGAGACAGTAGACAGACTTGTCTGACTTGCTTATAACTTGTAAGACAACAACTACCCCGACAAACTGTGAGGTGTCATTAGGCTAACAGTTACAGTGCACTATTTCTTTTTTTATTTCTTGCTCATGACTTGTGTTATGGTAATTCCATCAATAGGAACACTTAATGGAAGTAAGTACAGAGACAAAATTCTCTCGGCACAACTAACAGTTTATTTTATATTTGCAAATAGAGAGTTGCCTCAAAAACTTACAGAATAACCCTCTGAGGAATCTCTAAGTTAAATAAATGAACAGACAGTATTTATTACAGTTGGTGGAACTGGATTTGGACCCGTTTTAGATTAATTCCAAATAGTCAATGAATTAATGTAACCAATGGATTTAATGTATAAAGGGAGTATTACAATTACAGTACAAGTATCAAAGATTAAAGTACTCCGGAGTTTGAAGATGCTGACAGGAGGAAAGGTAAATGCAAGAGACCTTCTTCAAGCCCTTGCTCTGGTTATATCCTAAAACTCAAGTAGTGGGGGTTGGTCAACTGACCTAAGGAAAACAAAACCAGTCCTGTAGAATAGATCCCTTATCAATCCCTGGGGCTCTTCCGATGACACGGGTGTTATCTCAAGGATCACGCAAGCTAGGCAATTAAAAGCAACCCTTTTGTATCTGCATTCCCTCCTTACAGAAACATCTGTTACCCATAAACATTCCAATGACTGCCTACTAGAACAGAAATCAAGTACATAGGTATACATGTCTATAATAAATAATGAAGAATCATTGTATGTGTAAATAGACATAGAATTGACATTTTTCGGTTCCTTCAGTCCCCCTTTTGTGTCCAAAATGACACACATGGTAAGCATTCACATTAAAGTAAGATTACCCAGAGGAAATGCAGTTACATGATTACAGAAACAAAAGCAATGACAACTGAAGAGAAACAATAAGAAGTGTAAAGCAAAGAAAATGAATTTAACATTTTCACTTAGGGGTGTACTCACTTTTGTTGCCAGCAGTTAAGACATTAATGGCTGTGTGTTGTGTTATTTTGAGGGGACAGCAAATTTACACTGTTATACAAGCTGTACACTCACTACTTTACATTGTAGCAAAGTGTCATTTCTTCAGTGTTGTCACATGAAAATATATAATCAAATATTTACAAAAATGTGAGGGGTGTACTCACTTTTGTGAGATACGGTCTATAGTGATAATTTATTTTCCATATCGCCCAGCTACATACAACAGTCCCTCACCAGTGCCACATACACTGAGTTGTGCCTCTTTTCCGACGCATCTAACTGGGCTATAGGAGCAGTGGCTTACCTGAGGGTTATCTCGAAAGAAGAGAAGTGTAGAGTTGGCTTTGTGCTCGGGAAAGCAAAGCTAGCTTCTCAACCAGAGCCCACTATCCCTCGTCTCGAGCTATGCGGAGCTGTGCTGGCCGTTAAAATGGCTGAATTGATCCTGGACGAGCTTGACCACAAAGCCAGACGTAAAGTTTTACTGTCACAGTAAAACAACATCTCCTCAACAGTGGTATATGCCAAACATCTCCTTAACAGTGGTACTACGTGCCTATGGATCAAAACCCAGCTGATCTGGCCACCAGGTCTGTGCCCGCGTCGCAGCTCACAAACACTTCAGTCTGAAACGCATGAGACTTTTAAGCTAGTGGATCCGGAAATGGAAGCAGATGTGAGACCTCAACTGACCACCCTTGCTACTCACATAAGCGAAGGCAAACTTACCTCTGAATGGTTCCAGCGCTTCTCCACTTGGGAGTCTATGCTGAGAGCAGTTTCCCTCTTGATCTATCAGACTCGTTCATCAGTGCATCAAACCTCATACTCCAGAAGAGACGGCAGCAGCAAAGCGAGTTATACTCAAGTCTGTCCAAAGGGATGCTTATCCAGAAGAGTATGCTGCACTGCAAGAGAAAGTGCAATCTTGGATTTGGATCCTATCATGTGCGATGAACTCTTGCGGGTTTGTGCAAGCCTGAGACATGCGTCTATCGATCCTGAGGTGAGAAATCCAATCATTCTCCCAATACAAAGTCATGTTACGAAATTACTGGTGAGTCATTACCACACAAAAGTGAAACACCAAGGGTGGTTATTCACGGAGGGGGCAGTCAGGGTTGCTGGCCTGTGGATTGTGGCTGGCAAGAGGCTGATATGTTCAGTTCTCCATCACTGCGTTACCTGCTGCAAGTTGAGAGGAAAGCTTGTGGTTCAAAAAATGGCTGACTTCCCTCCGGAACGTCTAAGCTCATCCCCACCGTTCACGGATGTGGGATTGGACATTTTTGGTCCCTGGAAAGTGGTCACCCAATGAACCAGAGGCGGTGCAGCTCAGAGTAAGCGATGGGCTATACTTTTTACATGCGTGAGCACCAGGGCTGTGCATTTGGAAGTTATAGAAGAATGATTGGCATAACCCGGAGGCTACTTGACTCTATGTTGCTGCAAACCAAACATACTCACCTGACTCACGAGGTACTCTGTACTCCGATGGCAGAGATGTCTGCCATTATCAATGCAAGACCATTAGTCTCTGTTTCATCCGATCCCTCTTCACCAATGCTGCTGACTCCTGCTATGCTTTTAACCCAAAAACCAGGTGTGTCTGCTCCAGTCGGCAATTTAAATGTGTCAGTGGAAACAAGTGCAGGCACTTGCAAATGAGTTTTGGACCTGATGGAAAAATTTGTATCTCCACACTCTTCAAGCAAGGCGCAAGTGGCACACAGAATGTTGAATCCTGCAAGTTGGAGATATTGTGCTACTAAAACAGAGCCAATCATCTCGCAATGAGTGGCCAGTGGGTCTGGTCACCTCCACCTTTCCAAGCAGGGATGGGAAAGTCTGCAAAACTGAAGTTTGGATTACATCTCAGGACAAAGCAATTCTTGAGGCCGATCTCTGAGGTCGTCTTGCTCTTGCCAAAAGAAAGTCAAAGGTCAGTCAAAGACAGTTAAGTTTTACGTGGCATCAGTAAATGCCAGACGGGGAGTGTTCTGCCCTGAATACATTTTCCATGTCAAGAGACATTAGGTTTACTGTTAAAATATATTTGCATTGTTATATGCGCAAATGATTGTAGAGCTTTATTTTGAAGACCACAATGATAAGGAAAAAACAGGAAATAGGAAGTAAGAAGAACTGTGAAAAAGCATGGTTGCATCTGTACACTTTCTCAGGTTAAATCCAAGTTAATCCACTGTGTGGATCCCTCAGAAAGCAATGGCTGTGTTACATATTCTTTACATGTTCATAAATTAATAATGATGGGTTTTGTAGACAATTTCCAAGTTTGTACAACTTTTACAGCATAATGTGTTACAGCAAAATCCTGCTTATCCTGCTATTCGCTTAGTTGTCTATTGTGTTGACGTTAGTCTGTCCACATTTACCTATTGCTCACATAATAGTCCATTAAGTCTATTTTTGTATCTTCTTTTCTAGTTTCACTCTGATTCTAAGTCATTTTGTCATTTTGACTTACTTGCCGTGTAAGAAGTCAAAGGAGCGAGCACGCTCACGTTCCTGGCTCTTGAAATGGAGTTTGGCTGCCTGTTTCTCTATGTTAACACTTGGAAGTAAAATGCATAGAAAGAACAGTACAACGGGTATTGAGCCTGGCATGGTCTGTGTGGTTCTCTGGGTGTAACAACAAGAGGTTTTACATTATTCCTCAACCCAACATCATACTTATGTTGTGACCATTGGGATGCTGGAACATCAGCCAACCTAGGGTCTATGGCAGCCACCTGAGACGCACAGACCTGACGACCCAAATCGTCAGATGGTATTAAATGTACCTCCCTCCTACCTAGCACAGTATACCCATACCTTTCCCTATAAGCATGTGCTGTGATGGAAAAGTCCACCCCTGCTATGTAATTTGGAGCCCAGTCCGAAACTTCATTACACATCCTCACCCAGGGACCCAAGCTCCCCCACCTACTAAATACTAGTTTAGCGAGGGAGACATGGCGGTCCGACCCCTCTACTTTGAAAAAACGAGACACGTCTCTTGCAGGGTTCTAAATTATCACCCGCCAACCCGCCAAATGCAGGTTAAAAATCATTTTGGCGGGTGTTAATAAATACTTACTAACCAGTTTGGCCGGTGATGCATGAGGCATTACATGCATGATACATAGGGCTCTGTTCTTGGTCATTTATCCCACTGGCAGTACTTCCTACATTTCCCATGAACACTGTGCCTTAATGCACAGTGAAACCAGCGCAAGAAACCATGAAAACGAACAGAGCGTCCACAAGAAAACACAAGGAAGAGGAAAAACGAACGGAGCCAGAGCAGGGAGCATAGACTGAAAGAGGAGTGAGTTAACTAGTATTGAAGTACCGTCCTAAAATACCTAGGTATTGAAGTACCGACCTAAAGTACTTCCCCGAGTTGGTTAATGAGAAGAGATTAAGAGGAGACAAAATCGCAGTGCCGGCAATTATCTTTATTCATACAGATATATCTGGAGACAGTGTGGCATTCAGTCCAACAGAGTCTAACACAATCACAGCACAGACAGTTCT
>JACXGI010019241.1:0-12333 GCA_016801175.1 Esox masquinongy
CGGGGCGGAGTGTAAACTTGTAACCATACTAGGGCACAACTGGGGGTGGAGTGTACACTTGTAACCATACAACGCGGGGCGGAGATTGCCACAGCATTGGAAGCATAAACCTGAGTGGCTGTTTGGCTACGGCTGATCCATCACACACATCAAATAGTCATTACCAGGAACGGAACTGGTTGGCGTGCTTAGCTTGGCCACAACGGGCAGATAGAGCGATGATTTACAACGTTGAGTGTGCTTTCCAACAGTGTAGGGTTTCACCCCCCCGCACTGCTCTGTTTATGTAGCGAGTGTGATTTTTTTTGTAGGCCTAGTTTAAATATTTAAGAAGCACATGTTGAAATGGATGGAGTTAAAGGGTTTCATCGTAAAAACACACACAGACACACAAAAGCACTTGCACTAGACAAGAAGAAGGGTAAAATTGTATGGGGGTATTTTAACTATTGGTGTCAACATCTCGATCCCTGGACCATTCCACCCAGCAAATACAATAAAACACACTCTTTCTGGTGACTGCACTTCCTGGAGAACACTACTGTCTTTCTCTGCAGGACCGGAGAGGTTTCAGGTTGTTTGGGTTCTTTGTTCCAGGGTGTCCAGCTATGGGAAGTGAAAGAGAGAGAGCTGATCTTGGGATATGCCGGTCTCCAATTAATCAGAATATAGCAAAATATAACAGTCAAAAACAAAACATATTTATGAAGAATCACAAGCACAGTCATTTGACCATGGTTACTGAAAAACCAAAACGATGTGCAAGTTCAGTGAGTCCAGCCGTGAGTCACTGAGATGGGACAGCACAGGAAAACCTGTGCGAAGAGGAAAGGCATTGTGAGAAAAGAAACAGACGCAGAGCTGCACTTCTTTATGAATTACAAAACAATTAGAGAACATTTCATCTCTAAATGTGAACCTGTTAACGTTTCAGAAATAGCCACTGATCCTAGTAGGAGAGGAGAAGAAAGCTATCAGACGATAATGCATCGTATTTAAGACTGCCACAGTATTAAGGAGGAGAGGAAATCTATCAGCCGAAAATGCACCGTATTTAAGACTGCCACAGTATTAAGGAGGAGCAGACAGCTATCAGCTGATAATGCATCATATTTAAGACTGCTACAGGATTAAGGAGGAGAGGAAAGCTATCAGCTGATAATGCATCGTATTTAAGACTGCCACAGTATTAAGGAGGAAAGGAAAGCTATCAGCTGATAATGCATCATATGTACGACTGCTACAGGATTAAGGAGGAGAAGACAGCTATCAGCTGATAATGCACCATATTTAAGACTGCCACAGTGTTAAGGAGGAGAGGAAAGCTATCAGCCGATAATGCATCATATTTTAGACTGCTACAGGATTAAGGAGTAGAAGACAGCTATCAGCTGATAATGCGTCGTATTTAAGACTGCCACAATATTAAGGAAGAGAGGAAAGCTATCAGCTGATAATGCATCATATTTAAGACCGCCACAGTATTAATTTTTTTATTATTAAACCTTTATTTCCGCAAGGAACACAGACTGGGCCCTGTGTATACATGTTCACACATACAGTTTAGGTACAATGATTAAAAACATACAGAAAAAACACAGAGAACAGATGAAACAAAGAGAAAAAAACTAAACAGAGGAACAGGCAAAACAAGATGCTCAAATATAGCACAAGACAAAGTGCATTGCTTTAAACACCAGTGTTGTTCCCTCAGTGGCCTCAGGGTTTTAGTGGACATTGGGCCTGACAAGGTCTGTGATGTCTGTTGGGTGTAGTGAACTGAACAGATGCAGCGCACTTGTCTTCACACAGTGGAAACAGTATCCAGAGCATAGATGTACACCAATCAGCCATGACATTATGACCACTGACAGGTGAAGTGAATAACACTGATAATCTCATTACCATGGTGCCTGTCAATGGGTGGGATATATTAGGCAGCAAGTGAACAATCTGTCCTCAAAGTTGAGGTGTTAGAAGCAGGAAAAATGGGCAAGTGTAAGGATCTGAGTGACTTTGACAAGGGCCAAATTGTGATGGCATCTCCAAAACTGCAGCCCTTGTGGGGTGTTCCTGGTCTGCAGTGGTCAGCACCTATCAAACGTGGTCCAAGGAATGAAAAGCAGTGAACCGGTGACAGGGTCTTGGGCGGCCAAGGCTCATTGATGCACATGGGGAGTGAAGGCTGGCCCGTGTGGTCCGATCCAACAGACGAGCTACTGTGGCTCAAAATGCTGAAAAAGTTAATGCTGGTACTGATAGAAAGGTGTCAGAACACACAGTGCATCACAGTTTGTTGCATATGGGGCTGCGTAGCCGCAGACCAGTCAGGGTGCCCATGCTGACCCCTGACCACTGCCAAAAGCGCCTATAATGGGCATGTGAGCATCAGAACTGGACCATGGAGCAATGGAAGAAGGTGGCCTGGTATGAAGAATCACATTTTCTTTTACATGGGGGTCATAATGTTATGGCTGATATATATATATATATATACAGCTCCAGAAAAAATTAAGAGACCACTGCACCTTTACAAAAATGTTCCAAAAAAGTCGAAAAGGAAGGTCTTGAGTGAAGTATAGAAGGGTTAAAATTAAGAGACCACTGCAAATTGAATGCTTCTGTTCCTCACTGAAAACTTTCCTTTTCTACTTTTTTGGAAAGGAAAGAATAAGGTGCAGTGGTCTCTTCATTTTTTCTGGAGCTGTATCTCACAAATACATAGAACACCTCAGAAAATACAAATCATGTAGTAGTCTTGAGGTTTACATACAATTATGTACAATCAGAGCATGCCTGAGGTACCACTCAGAAGGATTACATACATCAGACAACTGGTTTTGAAATACTTACACAAATATGTGTATGTCGTTAACAAAATGTACATTGTTCAATGTACGGCAGTTGTGACCTTTTAACCCAGGGACCTACAGTCCCAAAGCCCTTCAACACATCAATACATGTAGCTTCTTCTAAGTCATATTCCTTTGTCAGTGCACAGAATACAGAAGCTTGCAAAAACGGTCACAAGCAACACAAAAATAAAAACAGATTCACAAAAAATAAAAATCAGTTTTATATAAGGGACAGTGAGTGACACTAAGCTTTGTTTGTCTATATAGTAATTGGACCAAGGAGGCACAAGGCAGTGTTTACCTGTGACTGTGGAGAGAAAGCGGAAAGAGAAAGAGAGAGAAAAGAGAGAAAGAGAAGGGGAGAATGAATGCAAAGAGAAAAAGAGGAATGACAGGAGAGAAAAGGAAAAAGGCAGAGAGGAAGAAAAGATAAAAAAGAGGAGCCAGAATAGAGATTAGAGGGGAAAAAAATGAAAGACAAAGAGAGGTTTTTATTGCACGATTAGTAACCAAGACACAGCCATTTTGCTACATCTGTTGTTCTATTTGCCAAACTGCATATGTAATAATAAAATAAACTCTGCTAGTCTTGACAAAGTCATTGGCCACTATACCCTGTAACTCTGTAGCTAAAATTCCTTATGCGATTTCGCATACTGTGCAATAGTGACTGGGTTGTCATAGAGATGCCAAGAGTCAGAGCAGGCCAACTGTTATTCCCTGAAGGAGAAGCTGCCAGACCATTTTACTGTTATGTTGGATCAGGGACAGTCATTGTGTTCAGGGCTTGAATAATGACACCGTAACCATGGGAATGCAGCTGTAGTCATTGCTGAAAGAAGGACAGTCTACGCGAGAGGGGTCAATCAGCCTTTGACCACACTGATCCGTTAAGAAGTAAACCAAATGATCTGCTGAGAATGAGAATGGGATGAAATGTGTCCAGTGGAAAACATGCTGCCCTTTTGGGAATTGGTTACGTTTCCTTCGGTTCATAAAAAAGTCCTGAACTTTCTGTACTTGAAAACAGATGGAAATTTTTTGGATTGGGATGTGTCATTGTCACTGATTGTACAACTCTTGGCATAGAAGTATGGTTTGAGAGAATGGCAGACAAATGACAGTCAGCAAGGGCAGACTGGGACTAGAAATTGACAGTCAACAAGGGTGGACTGGGACTAGAAATTGACAGTCTACAGGGGCGGACTGGGACTAGAAATTGACAGTCTACAGGGGCGGACTGGGACTAGAAATTGACACTCAATATGGGCGGACAGGGACTAGAAATTTGCCCTGGCATGTCTAATACATCTGGCCATTTTTTTCCTTATGGACTGGATAACTGTGTTTTAAGCACAAAATTATCAGTAAGCATTTTCCACTGAGCTAAACCTACCTAACGTTTCAGCCCCATGTGGGCTAATCACAAATTATTATTATTATTACATTTTTCTGGCAGATCATGAATGTGTTTTATTACAAATATTGGTTAATGGCTAATAATAACTATCTTAATTGCTGTCTATCAATATATTCTGACTGAAACACAAAACATGTTTGGAGAAAGAAATGGAGAAAATTTAGCATTGAGATGAGTGGCTGGAAGTGAATGCAGAAGGACGTGTGAGCGCTTCTCTGAGAAAACATTTAGAAAAAGCACTGCTCTAGCAAATTCCTCAGATCTGTAGCAATACTTGTTTTGTCAGTGTACTCAAGCCACACCTTGGGTGACTATAAACAAGATGAAGCGTTTGTCATTAATGATGCATTTTCATGAAATCATTTATAATTGAACCAAATCTCTCTGATGTTAAATTACGTTACGATCTGCAGGCAACTGTGGACACTTCGTTTGTTCTCTCTCTCCCACACACCATCTCATCTCCCTCTTGTGCCGTGAGATGGACTGACAGGAATAAGGACCGCCTAAAAAAATCTTGTGGGGAAAAAAATAGTCAGGTTTTGTAAGAACTTCTGGACCCCACATTTGTAGTAAAACCAGAATCACACAAGCTCTCTCATTCATACCCTTCAATGCTGCATGCCAGTCCTTTAGATTAGATTAGATTCAACTTTATTGTCATTGAACAGTACAAGTACAGTATAACGAAATGCACTTCTATTAGCTGTCTATTAGGAAGAGATGGAGAGACAGACAGAGCAGAGAGGCAGAGAAAGAGATGAATGCATTGAGAGAAAGGAAGTAGAGAGTGAAAGACGAGGGACAAGGGGAAGATAAAGAGGGTCAGAGAGAAGCAAAAATTGTAGAACAAAAGGAGATGGAGCACGAGACGCAGAGAGAATGAAAAGGAAGGAGTCTGTTCAGACAGCAGAGCCAGTAGTTTTTATTTATTTGAGTAGCAGCTGAGAGGTAGCATGTGTCTCTGTGTTAGTGGTCTGTTGGGTGATCTCTCTCTCACAGGGCGGATTTAATACATCTCAATGGGAAAACAAACAATCACACACGCACACAAACTGTAAAATCCGTTATCTGAGTCCACCAAACACAGATCATAAGGTAGGTTATTGGGAGACCTGGGAACAACTGACAACAGCTTGTCTTTCACGGAGCCTCGGGTAGAGCCAAGTCTGCCTTGGGTAGAGCCCCTCTCTGGGAAGTGGAGACTACACCTCTGGGTGGTCTCCGTATTTGGGAGCTGTTCGGCAGGGCTAACCAGACCTTTATGCCTTGTGAGAAAGTGCGCTCTGCATCTATCAGTGAAGGCTTGAGAACTGGCTGTTTTTCTTTTGCCATTTCCCCCTAGTGGCCCTTGTATATCCCCCAGTGACCCTTCTCTACCCATTTCCCCCGGTGACCTTTCTATTCCCCCCAGTGACCCTTCTATTCCCCTCAGTGACCCATCTCTACCCATTTCCTCCGGTGGTTCTGATCAGGGATCCATGGCAGCTGCCAGTGTGACGGTGCGTGTTGTCCAATCTAACCCACGTAGAGAATATTGGAAACTGATCTCCCAGTCAACCTTTGTGGAAAACCACCCTATCAGGCAACACTGCAGAGCCAACTGCTCCAATGCTTTGCCCTGCACTCTAACCTGCATAGTTATTGGCCTGGTGTTTGACATCCTCTTTGACTGGAATCACTGTGGTTCCAGTATACACAGATCACCTATTAATGAACAGCATTGGCTAAGAAAATATTTCCTTTCTTCACAGCACCGCCCTGAACGGTGAAATGTTGTGGGATGGTCTCCCAATACACGCCAACCGGTTATACTCAATTTCCTTGCCAGTGACCAAAATCTATTTTATACAGTGTAGTGGAAGGATTGCAAAGCATTAGACATCTAATATTTTTGTAAGTAGAAGTGACAATGCATTGCACTGTATTGCGATATCATGGAATTAGAATGCTTGAATTTAGAAAACCTAAAAAATGTCCTTCAAGATCTGGACTTTCAAATTTATTTTAGCTCAGATGGCTTTAAACATTACCATACACTCATGTTACTAAAGAAAATACCAAATTCAGATGCTTATGGTTTCTTTATTCAATAAATATTTTACAGAGAATTTCAGGGAATTAAACAGTCCAAACTTCTGTTTTGGGGCTCTATGAACAATCGTTGGTGCAGCTACAGGACAAATGAGCTTCTGTCTTCTCTCTCAGGTCCACACTCTTGTCATAGTTGCTGGTCAGATCATCAGAGCGGTTCTGGTGGGAACCTGTTATAGGAAAGAAAATAAAGAGTTTGGAACTGCAGATCACCTTTCATTGGATTTCAGTCTCGTTACATTTTATTGTTTTTAAATAAGCATTTGAAGGTAAAGTCTGGTGTTGACTCCAACATTGTAATAGATCAGCTACTCTATACTGTCTTCAGTGAAACATAACGTTGGATTTCCATTGTAAACTCACCGTGGGGCAGGCAGTGGTAGCCGATGGTAACGGGGGCGGTCCTCAATGGAACACATCCAGGAAGACAACGCAGGACAGGCTCAACAGAGAAGCATTTAGACTTATGGCCTTCCAAAGTCACCTGTCTGTCCAGCTTCACCGACTCAAGCTTCATGCGACATTCTAAGACAAAGAGGTACAGTAATGTGTTAAACATGAAGTCCAGGATCAAGTACCTACAAATTTACAATTTTACATATTGTACGAATTGGAATTCTCAAATTCTCAGACGAATTACATCAAAAATTTCCTGCGTCTGGAAAACGTGATTGTGTGCACTATATTTAGCGACCAGTTTTGGCTCATGAGCAGTATTTTTAAAAACAAAGAAAAATAAATAAAATTAGCATCTGGAGGATCACTTTAATTGGTTTCTGGGACCAGATAGGCAATTGCCTGAGACTTACCAGACTTATCATGGCAGCTCACAGAGGCAAGTACCCAGGAATGGGCAAAGCTGACTGGGCTCTTGGTCAGACGACCACTGGGTGTACTATACTCCTGCCTGATTTCCCCATTGGCCTTTCCACAGATTCCACCAATCTTTCCCTTCATCCAGTCCACAATTTGAACCTGAGAGCCAAAACCATACAAACACTTAGAATGACTCTAGCTGAGGTTATTGTACCCTTTAAACTATTTATATCCATACAGTCACTTATATTTATTATTTTGACATAAGGTTCTCCACCTTCCATGAAGTCTTATCAAAGTAGACTTCTTGGAGACCGTGGCTTGGGGCCTTCAGGGACAGGCCTTCACGCTTCTGTCTGATCTCGATGGAACCTTTAGAAAACAGTCATATAATTTTGTAGTTCATTTTCTGTGATCTTATTGCTGCAGAACATTAGATTCATTTATTTATTGTGATGATAAAAAATAACGTGTCAGGAACATAAGTAGAAACCTGAGGGGTCCTGGTATGGTAGGTTGCTGAGGGGAATTTCCATTCCATTGACCTTCAGCATCACTTCATCGTCCTCAAGGTACAGGTCAGCATCACTGGAAATGTCAGAGTGATACAGTATGTTACTGGGAGAACTTAGAAATATATGTATCAGAATTTGTTTACTGCAATAACACTCACATGTCGGAGATTTTCACGTTGATTTCGTTTTGTTCAGATGAGTGATCCTTCTTCAATAGAACCATGAATTTGAGCTCAGGGGTGGAATCCTGAGCCAAAACTTGGTAGCAAGAAAGTGGCATCTCGTTTCTGAATCTCCTGTTGTTGAAGGTTGTCAAGGTGTCTCTGACCATGCTACACTGAGCTGGAAAACAGTAAACAGACATGAATTCATTCCTTGTCTTTTTGAGCTTGGTAACTTTCCATTTAGTGTGAAAAGCATTTTTCTATTATTATTTCTTCTGACCTGAGGTGGCTTCAGTAAAAACTGAGTGAATTTTGCTGACCATGTCTCCATCAAAAGGAGAAAGATCAGTCAAAGACTCAATGGGAAGAGGATATGGTAGGTTTAAACCCAGTTTAGACAGGGTCATCTGTGAAGTAGATAATCACCAGAAACAGTTAACCCAAAAGAGGAGTCAGGAGAAGAAAACAGCAAAAAGACTGTTGTGAAAGAAACAATGTTTCTCACCTTAGGTGTCTTCAGAATGACATCCAGGGTCCTTTCAGATGTTGCAACCACAGTTAATTCAATCTGTTTCTGACTATTTTTGTTTTTTTGAACTGGAATCAAACTAGCCAGGTAAGATGGGATGTACTCTGGGATGTACTCAGACATGCTAGAGAAGAAAAATTTGAATCAATCAGAAATGGTTCTTGATTATTTTTATAACATTATTCAACTGCTATATAAATTAAAGGATCATCTTAACATAGGAAATTATACAGTAATCGTACATCTTGACATAACGCCTAACAGTCTTGGGAACCTTAGGAAGTCTCTCCCAAGACACCCTCAAACGAGCTGCAGGGCTTTCACCAACAAGACCAGTCTCTGCTGTGATGAAGGTCTTATATTCCTTGCACTCTGCACCCCAAGCAATCTTGGCCTGATTAGGAGAACAAAGAGTGTAATAATCTATGATGATATAATAGAGGTTTTTGTTACCACAGTTAACCAGGTACAGTAAGAAGACTTCTATTGTAGAACCATCTATATATAATTGATCTCACATTGACTTTGTGTTTGCTGAGGAGAACACCATCAGCGCACAATTGCCAGTTGTCATCTTCAGCAATGGCAGCCAGAATGATCTGAAGTCTGGAAGTAGCTTTGTCCAAATAAGCAGCCACCTGGTATCCTGCCTGCTTCTGGTCTTTTCTCACTGCACGGACCAGAATGACCACCTCAGGGGCAAGAGTCTGGCCAAGGAATTTGGCCTGAGAAGAGAAATTATTTTATTACTCTCTGCACTCTTTCTGGGTGAACAAAAGGAATGACATGATCATTTTGACTCAAGTTGTGCTGTTTATATTTAACCTGATTGTAGATTTCCTGGAAGCTAGAGGCAGTACTCCTGATTTTTGAGATTCCTTGGGAGACCTGAAAAGACAGAATAAAACAAATCACCTGGGAACATAAGGAAATACTTATATATAAATTCAAAGTTTTGTATTCAATTAGTTGCATTTATTTTAAAAACTATTTATTATAACATTCTACCTTGTGATTTCTGGTGAAGTTGCGGTTGTAATCCTCAGCCTATTTAGGGAAAAAACATTTGAATATCAAATATTCACTATACATTATTCAAATCTGTTTGCAAAAAGTTTGTGACAACAGTATCCTGACCATGGAGCGACGAGAACTGGAGGAGCTGGAGGAGCTGGAATTGGAGCTGGACATAGAGGAGCTGGAAGATCTGCTGCTCTGTAATTTGCTGGAACTTGAGCTACTGGAACTAGAGCTGCTGGAACTAGAGCTGCTTGAGCTGGAGGAAGATCTGGTACTGTTCCTTAGACCAGGTACCAGCATTTTTTTGAGCTTCAACAGGATAGGTTTTCCCTCTGGAGCATCTTCGTCATCGTTAATGGTGATGACTTTGATGATCTTATCTGCAGCTTTGGGTCCAACTTGCACTTCAATCTCCAGTTTCTCAATGGCGGCTCCAGATGAAGCTAAATTGACAAACAATATAAATTTAGATTAAATGCTATTTTTTTTTAAAACACATTAAATGAATTCATGTTAACACATAACGTATATGTTATTTAACATATAACATTTGACGTAATACATGCTTGCCTGGTTTCACAGCAATAATGACTGAATGATTTCCAATCATGTTGTAGAGAAGAGAGTTTCTGATGAAGGCAGCGTTCTCAGAGGCAATCTCTATGCATGCACTCAGGCCGAGTCTTTCAGCACATAATGACTTCTCAAGCTGCCGTTTGGACTTGTAGTTGGATGACAATTTAGAATCAGTGATCTCAGAAGATCTTTCCTGAAAAATAGCATCAATATAGAACATAATCAGATATTGTTGTTAATCTGTGGTTTCACAATGCACATGTGAATCTAGTTTTAAATGAAAATGTCATCTAAACTCACCAAACTTCCAGTATCGGAGTCTCCAGATTCAGTTATAGTTGATGTCTGCCTGGACAGCTGTACACTTGTTGCTTTGTCAGGAATCAAGGGAGTCAATCTCTCAGCTTGGAGATCCTCCATATTTCTTGCTACTGCAAACGTCTCAACTCTGTTGAAGGAACATAGAATTAATTGTGGTGGCAGTGTTCTAAAATAAGAACTTTGACATCTATAACAACCTTTTTGCTGACCAAGAAAACATTATACTTACTGAGCAGCAACAATGTGCTCAGGAGCAGAAACAGGCAAAGCCTCAATCTTGAAGTGTCCATTAGCGATGTCAAGTCTTGCTGTGAATTTGGCAGGGACAACTGTGTGCACCTTAGCTCTTGCTATCAGTGCTGCCTGGAGGAATTTGGTGTTCACTCCCATCACAGCAAATGTATGCATGGCAATGCTACAGGAAAAGGAGAAGGTTGTTAAGTTCACCAAGAATGGTGGTATTAATGATTTAATCATTAAACTGACCTACAGTAATACTAACCTTGGTCTAACTTCAGCCTGCAGCTGAATGTCTGTTTTCAACAGCTGGGCAATATTGAAGTTTTCAGGCAGAGCAGGTTTCATAGTTGCACGGACTATGAACAAAAAAATAAAACACATTGATATGGCAGAGTGGAGATAGGAAGTAAGAAAGAAGTAGTAATAACTACTATGATATGGTTACCATCGACAAATGCATTAGCAACAGCAGCAGTGTAGAAGCTGAGCTCCATGGGCAAACCAACAGCGCTGGGGAAGATGCGACGCACTTCAGCGGCCAGCAGGGGCTTAGAATACTGGAGAGTAGTTCCAGACAGAAGTGCCTTCAAGGCATTCTTTCCCATAGCCTGGACAGCAGGGCTGGTGGCAAGCTGTGGGGAAATATTAGCTTCAGCTCTTTTGGATCAGCAGGTTGGACTCATTCAAATAAAGAATTATAAATGTAAAACTGTAAATGCTTTACTAACACTTTTGGAGACTATTAAGATCCGTCATTGATTTTAACGTTGTACCTGAATGGCCTGATCGATAAGAACTTTGTCGATGTTTACAAAGGCAATTTCCTGTCCAAAGAACTTCACATACATGGAGGCCAGGGGCTTGCTGGAGATATCGGACCTCCAGTTACACAGCTGTGTATAGATGAAGAGAGTAAACTTGATTGATCTACTCAATTTGAATGAACCATAGCAATTCAATCAACTGTGGAACATTAAGTTGTCCTTGAACCGTACTTACAGCCTTAAGGACACGCTTCATTTTAGTGATCCTGTCAACATTTTCAGAATCTGTTGGGTTTTTCATAAGAGCCTCCTGGATTCCATCAGTTTTCACACCAACCTGAATGAAAAGTTTTACATTGGGACATTCAATTATTTTTATAATACTTTTTTATTACTCAAATTCAAAAATTACTCAAATTTCAAGAAAAAACGCCTTTTATTTACAAATTTCAAGAAAATACCTCAAAGACGTCAGCAGCTGCTCCAGCAAAGTAGGAGCGAACTTTGGCCACAAAGGCTCTGGGCAAAATGGTGGCAGCATCGTTGATGTACAAAGCGGTAGCAGCAGCTCCGACCCTCAGGGGACCTTTAAGAGTGAATACATGACTGTCAATGTCTTTGTTACGGTTTAGTGGACGGTATTATGGGTTTAGTCAGTGCTAACAAAGCAGTTTAAGAGGATTCCCTTACTGTAATAGGCATCCAAGTGCATGGCTTTACTGTAGCGATAGCCCAGTCTTTCAAATTTGTTGCTGAGGATCTTGACAGCAACATTACAGGCAGCAGCACTAAATGAAGAAATACTAGGTCATTGTACACAATTAAATACAAACTCAGAGAGTAGTAAAGGTTGAAGAGTGCTCTTACACTGGGGCAAAGTCTGGGGCAGTGCTCCTGGTCAGGGACTTCATGTGAGAGTAGGTGAAACTAGCCACCTGCAGATTTTCTTCTGTCCTCAGAATGTTAGCAAGAGTGGTCACCAGACCCACTGGAGGCTTTGTCTCAAACAGCACAACACA
>JACXGI010019243.1:0-12345 GCA_016801175.1 Esox masquinongy
GTGTGTTTCATGCATTATGTCTGTGTGTGTTGTATGCTAGCTCCACGACTTACGACATGATGCTAGAGATGTTGAACAGCTCAGCCACCAGGTAGGCCAGGTAGCTGTACATGAAGATGAAGAGCGGTTCTATTTCCCGGACGTTAGAGGTGAAGCGCGTGGTGAAGGAGGCTACGAAGCCAAACACCAGGCCAAAGGCCAGCCCGCCGAGTCCTACCACAAAGAACTTGGCCACGCCCAGAAACACGTCCACTGGTTCCACGACCGGCATCTCTGCTACGAAGGTAAACATGTTGTACAGAACCTGGGGGAGAGATGGGGGGGAGATGGGGGAGAGATGGGGGAGAGATGGGTGGGAGATGGGGGGGAGGTGGGGGGGAGATGGGAAAAGAGAGGCGAAAGGAGAGGGAGGTAGGAGAGGAAGGTAAGGAACGAGAGGGAGGTGTAGGGAGAGACATGCTGTCAGTCAGCCTTTATGAGAGATAATACACCCACTTTTGGATACACCATTAGGTCCCATGTACCACAGTAATAAGACTATAGAGGTTAGGTGTCAGAGGTCATGGGTCAACGAGGGCCATGACCTCCAATTGCTCTTTCAGCTTTACATATTCATAAGTAATGTCTGTTTGCTTTGTTCTGTTTACCAAGTAAAATCTACAGAGCCATTGGCCTGACCAAGGCCCTATGTTAAGCCTGCCAAGGAACACAGTAACAAGAAAGGAGCCATTGTTTCACTGGCAACTAACTGCTGTATGAATCATACGGTGGCAGAAACCTAGATAACAATTCACCTTGTTATCACAGAGTTAGCCAGCTACTGGATTTCATATTCCGAAACTACAGTACCTAGCTTGTAAAAAAGACACATCTGTAAATGTAAACATGAAGGTCTGAGCTCACTGTGTTAGAATAGGCATTGCAATGGCTCTCTTAAAAATAAAAATAAAATCCATTATTATGTTTGCACTTCCCTATGTTAGCAAAGTATTATGTTAGCAATTCCCCTTTGTATGTTAAAGGTGCAACCGGTGACAAGTGTCGGCTGGTCAGAACATGTGTTTGTTTTCCCTCAAAGTGTTTTCATACATTAGTATGAAAACACAGTTAATTTATCTTGTTATAAAACCCCCTTCGTGTCCCTGAAGTATGTACCTTCAGGACGATGATCTAAAGTCAGTTTGTGTGTTTTCTCCTACGTTATGTTTAGGATTTGGGCAGGGTAAGCTGGACATAATTCATCTCATTTATCCACTGACTCTCGGTTGATGTTATCTGATTGTTTAAGCTGCTTGTTGAATGGATTGTTTGAGCTGACCTGCCCTACAGAAATATTAGAAATATTGAGTATTGTATGAACAGAAATGCCAACCACCCAGTTACACTGCCAATGAGTCCTACATAACACCCTATTCCCTCAACCCCACCAGTCCTACATAACACCCTATTCCCTCAACCCCACCAGTCCTATATAAAACCCTATTCCCTCAACCCCACCAGTCCTATATAACACCCTATTTTTATAAAAACAATAGTTATTTTTGAAACAGCAACATGTTTCCGGAAGTGTCCCAAAAAATGGACCCGTGCAGGCTGTACCAAACACACACACCTCCTATATTCTATCACATGCAAACTCACCACAGTGACGGCGTCGCTGAACAGGCTCTCTCCAAACACAACAATGTAGAGCTGCTCGTTGACAGAGACGTCCTCGAAGACGTTCAGCACGGCCACTGGGTCCACCGCGGAGATGATGGAGGCAAACAGCAGGTTCTCCTGCAGGTTAATGTCCTGAACCTCCAGCGCTCCAATCTGACACACCCCATACAGAGACATGCCAACCCCGATGCTGTTCCACAGGGTGCCCACCACTGCAAACCAAAGCACCTGTCGGCAGAAGATGTCAAGCAAGCTGTGCCTGTCTAAGACTGAAATGGGTGACATGCAAGCTGTGCCTGTCTAAGACTGAAATGGGTGACATGCAAGCTGTGCCTGTCTAAGACTGAAATGAGTGACTGGTCTGTACTCATTTTTGGTGCCAGTATGTTAAAAGGCAGGATATTTTCGTTTTTGATTCACTTGATTTTAGCACACAAAATGGCTTATTAAAGATGAACTTCCTCATGTTTTTTTAGCGGTCTCAGACCGTAGCAAACAATAGTCAGTCATAAGATTTAATGTTGAGTTGTCAGGCAACAACATCGGCTGATTCCATATAAGCAAGCAAAGAATTTGTATAGCAAGCAAGCGTTTAAATTTGCTCAGATATAAATTGTGTGGCCTAAGGTGTTTCCATGTGTCCAAAGCCGCAGTCTCCAGTACACGTCCTGCTGCACTTGAGTTTGAATACTCACTCAACTCTATCGTTCAACTCTATCAAATAAAGCACAAAATGCCAAAAACAATATTCATCTTTAAAATAAAAATGTATTTAGATTTTGACATGTGAGGGTTATTTGATCAACTGGACCGTTTGTAATGCATAGGTTAAGTTGTACAGACAATCTACAACCTATGCATATTCATAAGGTTAGCATAACCTGTCACGCTCCACCGAATGCAGGTGGTGGATTTCAACACCCCTCATTGAATACTGTGGCGCAAACCTATAGAAACAGACGTCAAAATTAAGACCACCGGCACCCATTCGTCACCACTGGGAGTCCATCTCAGAGACCTTAAAAGGGGTTTGTCTTTTGAGTTTGAGTTCTACCCTCACCTCCTCCTTTCACCCTTCCATTTTAGTCAATAAAACACCCGTCAGACTCCCTCTGTGTTCGTTCCCTGTATCTCCCCTTCTTACAATATTTTAAAAAGGATGAAGATAATGAGCCCACCAATCCATAGAGAAAAATAGGTTGGAGCTTGACTTTGACACATTTTTCTCCATAGAATCTAGTGAAACCCTGTTTTGCTCTGGACAGTGGAGTGCCTCAAGCGTACCGTGCCAATGTTCTCGAAGAAGGGCCGCGTGGGCATGAAGTATCCAGAGTCCAGGACCATGGGAGGAAGAATGTAGAGGAAGAAGATGTTGTAGCTGAGCACAGACGGGGGCTCCTCGTGGACAGCGTGCATGATGGCCCCTACCATCAGACCAATGCTGATCAGGAGACACGATTCTGGGACCCAGAAGGTTACCTTGTGGTAAATGTGGAAACCTGGGGAGGAAGGAGAGGTTAAAGGTCAAATACTCTACACAGGCACCATAGTGTAAATTGATCTTTAAGGGAACAGTAAACATTAACATATGGGAAATCACGGGTTTTGCATGCACACACTACATGAATGAAATTGCATATTATATCTGTGTCAGTGCAAATTCTAACGCTAATGTTTTCTCTGGGCGGATGAACTGTGTGAATTCCCATTAGGAATGTCGCGCCCACAAAACTGAGGTAACTTAGTTTTGTGGGCTAGCACAAACGCCTTAACACCTTATCCTATTCTTACTTTTCTGACGATTGTGCCCACGTTGTTTTCTTACCAATCTTGGCGAATGATGCGAGCAGCACCCAGAGGGTGATCTCAAACGGCACCTGTATACGAGAATAATTCATAGCGAAGACCGGCAGATCCGATTTCTCCGCATTGGGGAAGGCTTGTGGACCACCCGCTGGATGGACTGGGGGCAGGACGGTCACGGTACCCGAAGGTTTGGATGGGACCTCCGTGAATGACGCACATGGTAAAGTCAGAAGAGTCAACCCAGTGGTTAAAAAGTACACCGCCAGTTTCATAGTTAATAATCGTTTTGAGAAAAATTCCCCAACGGCTCCTGAAGTTGGGTGGCTGATGCCACGCATTCAAAAGGACTGAAAACCCCGAAGCAGATGGCAATTAATGAACTCCAAACGCCACTAAATTACATTATTTAAAAACGAAATCATGAGAACAATCCTGAATAAAACAATATATTGTATTTCCATGTGTAAAATCGGCCCTAAAAAACTCCACTTCCTCTCGTGGCCGTTTTTCTAAAGACTGTTTTAGTGATGACAGTCCGTGAGTGGATTTTAATATGTTACCTGCTGCTCCACGCACCTGTGGTGTGGTGTGCGGAAGGTGCAGTCAGAGAAGAGTTCTGATTGGAGCAGCCACATGATTCAGCAAGGGACGGACGATTGTGTTCAGTCTGTTTCAATTCTATCACTGTATACAATGCGCACATTCATCCTGCCGCGGTTTCTGCACCGTGGGTTTCAAGTTTCAACTGAACCGGCCAAAAGGATGGAAGAAAATAAACCAAAATAAAACGTCTCAAAAAACTTCAAGCCTACTAATCTTTAATGTAAACAGTCACGTTACATATAAGCCTACAGAGTAGAATAACATTGAGTTCCAACGAAGTTACCAAATACTTGCAGGTGGAAAGCGTGTCGAATACTGTTTCTGCGCGAAAATATACCACAAGATGGCAGTGTAATGTAATCTACAGGACAAAGCACCGCAAAGTTCCATACTCGCAAAATGATGCGAAACCTTGTCAGAGATGCGTCTGTGGATAACTTAAATGTTACTTTCTATCAATCCCTAACGACGACCAGCTTCTTGACAGTATCCAGTGATACTTCGGTTTCAAGCGAAAATGTGTTATAGGCCAACACAATATCAAACATTCATGGATATTAGAATCAGAGTTTAAGCAGAGGTCATGAGGATTGGTCTGAAGGTCAGACACAAGAAATAATTGGGAACATTTACACTGTACAGATGAGAAGTACCACGCTCTTTCCTGGAACTTTGTCTTCTTTTACATAGAGAAATGCATTGCAGTGTATTTAAATCCAGAAGTCAAAAGTTTGGACAGCCCTACTCATTCAAGGGTATTCAATGGCATTTCTCTAATTCTATTTTTAAAATAGTAAAAATAAAGAAATAACCTTGAATAATTAGATGTGTCCAATCTTTTGACTGGTACTGTATATTAAATAATGTAAAAAAAAGTCACATTACAAAGCATTTAATCGCCTACACCTGTCTTAAAACATGAGCAGAATGTGGTCAGAACAAGCACAAAGAATGGTTGAATTGTAGGTCTTTTGTGGTGCATTTTGATTTTATGGTATTTGATACATCACAGTTCTTGCGTTCAAGTGTCATTCAAAAGTTCCTTTGGAGGTGTTTAACTTTAGAACCCAATTTGGCCAACAGCAGTCCTGCTGCTACTGTCCAGACACCCAATTGGCCTCAAGGGTTCTTTGGTTTCACTGGGTTCCACCGTGGTCTCCTGAGAAGGGGGTTCTGTGTGCTGCTGTCGTCATGGTCACTAGATTCCTCCGCCCAGGCTTCAGATGGGGACAGGGGCTCCTCCTGCTCTGGCATTGAGTCTCTATTGCCATGGAATCCCAAGGATCTGTTGTCCTGTTCAACAGAGGAGTCAAAGTGACAGGGAGGGGCAGGAACCCGGGAGTCACTGGAGGAGGAGTTTAGACGGGACTTGCCACGCCCACCAGCCCTTCCTCTTCCTCCTCCACTCCCTCCACTCCTCTCATCCACCAGGTCCACTCCTGCGCTAGAGGACACCTCTGTCAGAGTGTCCAGCCTGCGTAGTGGCAGACTGACTCGGGAGGAGGACCTACTTGACTGGCCGATCCTGGAGCGGCGGGCTGATGGGTAGTCCCCCCCTGACAGGGTCTCATCCTCACCATTATCTGAGAGAAAAAGAGACGTTGTCAGTTTTGTTTTGGATTCAGAGAGAGACACACATGCAGAATCACACACACACACACACACACACACACACTTCCCTCAATATCACCTGTGTGTCCCAGACTCAGAGTCCAGTCGAGACTCCTCCCTGTAGGAAGAGAAAAGTACTTCTGGTTCCTGGCTTCATCCTGAGGAAATGACAGTGAGAAAGAGAGTTAAGCAGTGAAGGACGCAATTCAAACAGATTTATTTTTAGTAAAACAAGCATCTAACCCTGTTTGGAAACAGTTTGATCCCAATAACAGAATTTCCTTTGAAACTGATGCTTTTAGTCAAATCATGAAATGTATGTTACAACCAACTACATTCACTATAAAAAGGTCTACTATAAAACTGTCTGGATCTGTGTGTTCCCTACCGGGCCCAGGGAGGAGCCCTGCCCAAAGCTACGTCTGATGCTGCTGTGCCGTCGAATCAGGATCTCTTTGGTGTGGCTGTCGTTCGGCAGCGAGTATTTGGTGGTATACTCTGTCGTCTGGAAAACAGAGGAAAGCACAGCACCCATATTTTGATAACACACATAACATCAGAAAAAAAAAACAATTTGAGCTTGTTTTATGGTTGCGCATATAGATGATGTCATGTATAACACCTGATGCCTGTACCATCTCTATTAACGTATTATACATTGTTTAGTGTTTTATTGTCTTAACAATAAAATGATTGGATAAAAATATTTTTTATTTGAGTCGATGGGAAGTGACACTTCCATTACATTTTCCATGTCTGGCTACCCAAAACGTCTCGTAGCAAATAATACTACAGCCTACAATTTCCATTTCAGTCGTCAGGCAAAACAAATCCTATTCAAGCACCACTATATAGAACAGGCCACCAGATAGCAGCAGACACAATCTGATTGAGTCTCCACCCACCATCTTACAATCGCCTAATAACCTAACACACCAAATGTAAATGAAACACCTGATTGCGAGTCTTCATATGCAGTTTTCAGGGAAGCAGTTGTATTGTTTGTTAAAGATATGCCAGCGCCTTGCAAGCAGGGTTGCACAACTCTGGTAAATTTCCCAGGTTTTCTAGAGATACTATATATGTTGTGATTTTCTGGAAATCAGTGGGGGTTTGAGAAAGTTGTAAGAATTTTGACCTTGACTATTACAGAATAAGGACTTTGACACGTGCAGACATAAAAGAAGGCTTCATTAATGACTTATGACTCACCTGTTGTCTGATCTTGTACATGTTCTTGGACAAGATGTCATGCATGCTCCCCAGATCTGCAAAGACAAACCTCCTCTTGGGTTTACCAGGACCCTTCTCTCTGCTGCATGGGGTGAAAAGAGATAAAGAAATACGGTGAAAAGAAATGCATGCGACACAGCAGGGGGGACAGGGAGAGAGAGACAAACAGAGAGAAAGAAAACAGAGAGACAGAGAGAAAGGTGGACAGAGAGAAAGACCAAGTGTTTATGTCACAAGTGATCCAAACATCAGTTGTATCCAAGCCTGCCAAAGTATTTCATACGGTGTGACTAGCATGTTTTAAAACTATCCTGTTGTGCGTTTTGATTGTTCTATAGTGTGTCTTTGTTTTAACCTGATTGCTGTGTGGTGATTTGTTTGCTTTGCGTGTGGTGACATGATGTTTTAAATGGCACGGACTATGATGACAGCTGATGCCAATTTCCCTCCTCCCACCTTCCTGTACTAACCGACACACCCCAATCAATTTATAAAGCGGCGGACAGGAACACAGAAGTGCCATGTGACTGGCCCGCTGCCAGACTGAATCAGTCCATATCGGTCCATACCGGTCCATCTCCTCTTGCACCACAACACTCTCGATACTTCAGTTAAAGAGAATTCTTTGGAACCACAAGTGGCGTGAGTCAAATTCACCCTCTGAAAAGAATCATGATCACTTCCTGTTTTTCTCCTATGATCACAGCCAAAGAGGGACCATCAGATGCCAACCATTTCTTTTCCCCCGCCAGCTGTCACCAGATCCAAGACAGACGTGGCCACGATCCCGCCAAACCCAATGATTAGACAGCGCAATCGCGTTCTGGACAACGGCGGACGGAAGATCGATTGTGTGAGGAATTGAACAAACTAAATTGACCTCCCAATTTAAACTGCTTGGGTGGTAAAAGGGGTGACTGGCATAAAATGCATGCTGCAATTTAGTTCCTGAGTCAAACTGAATTGCGCTGAAAGTGTGGTATATAAGCATTAGTTCAAGTGTGGTTTAGTCTAGGTATGATTTCAAAGACATTTTATTGGATTTTATGGTGTAGTAGGGCCCTCTATATTATTTTATATTTAAAATAATAGAATCATTTTAATCCTGTATTTATAAATACTTTTAATTGTACAATTCTTGCCTCTGGTTGTTAGAGAAAAAACACATGCTTGGGAAATTTACATAATGAGACAAGCACCAAATTGAGACTCTACATGCAGAATTCTGCCAAGGTATCCTCAGGCCCAGCCAAATAATGAGATAACAAAGAGAACTACACATATTTGACACACTAGAAGTTATCAGCCAAAAACCAAGGAAAACTGGAATGCTAGCTTGTCCTAAACAGAGTACACAGTGGTGAAACTGTAACAGACCTAAAATTAAGAAATACCTTGACTATAGCCAGGCTCAGTGATGATGGCCTGTTTTTGGAAAGAGGCTGGCACAGGCAGACCTGGTTCTCAAGAAGGCAAATGATGTGCTAGTGCACACTGCCCACAAAATGAGGTGGAAACCGAGCTGCACTTCCTAACTTGCCAAACATATGACAACATTAGGAACACCAGGTGGGTGCAATTAATGTGGTAGAACATGAATCCAGCAGGCTCCGGATCTCGTAGGGTAAGATTTGAATACCCCTACCTTGGATTATACAACCCACAAAGAACATAAAATCAAATATCAGCTAACGGTATCTTTTAGATGAAACACCGCAATGCAAAACAGCATTAAGATTTGTGATCCATTGAAAAGGGCCACCAGTGAGTCATAAGCCTTGTGAACCTAACCAGTAATAATCTACTAGTTTTCTCTTGTCATATTTACGCATAACTATTGGCATGTATCCCATCGACAAAAGATAGAGCAATACTGAGAGAGAATAAACTTACCGTAGAGAGATAACAGAGGGAGCTGTGCTGGTGTCTCCAGACACTATGTCCAATATCTCCATAGCATTATGCAGCTCCAGCTTCTTGTACAGCGCCACAATGCTGGACTCTGCCTGGTTATCCTTAATCAGGATGTTTCGTAGGAACTGGTTGTCAAACTTCATAAACCTGACATAGAGGTTGGAGAGTGTTTACCCTGACAGAGCGTGGATAAGAAGTTATTACGCTTAATTAAATTGGAAACAATGGTAAAACAATATACTAATAACACCTCATTAATATGCTTATGAGTAAGTCCATTTGCCAGTGATGTCACTAAGCTCTTAGCGGGCGAGAGAGAGCAACATAGGTCAGTCGACATGCAAGTGATATTTGAACTCCCCAGCTGAGCTTCTTTTGTATAGGTTTTTGTACCGTGTGTGAATTTGAGATGTAAGAAAACATTATGTACCTGTAACTTCTTAATTGTTATACGTTAGAGGATTACTCTGCCATAAACCTGCTAACCTGAAAAATACACAACAAGTCTGCATGTTACAGAATGAATCTGAAACTCAATTTGGACTGAGCAATAAAACCCTGTTGAAGGAGGATCTTCCCTGTCATTTTCTGACCAGATATCCATATCTTGGCTACTCAACCAGTTTACCATTTACCTGAGGGACCTGCTATAGTGCCACAAAAGGAAACCTGAGACCGATAACTCCACAACCCCATCAGCACCCCAGAGCCATCACGTTCAATAAACCCAGGCCTTTGCTGCCTCGCCTTCCAAGCAGTTCTACCTTTGCATATTGCTATTTGTTTGTTTGCGATAAACAGCCTCCAGGGCACAGCCTCCAACTCAGTGTCTGTTCCCTGTGTCCTCATAGTCACACAAAGAGAAAATACTGAACGTAACTCGGCCTGCCAAAAGACCTGGGGCAACAGGTGTCCCTGAGATACAAGAAGCAAAATATACCATCTGTGACATTTGAAAGCAAAAGGGACTACCTCCAGTTCATCTGTTGGAACAAAATTCAACATTAAACCATTGAAGTGGTCCTCAAATTTTTCCTCAGGGAGCCTCAGGATTTCCATGTTTTTTAACTATTCCGAAACAAACACATATGAATGAATTGTTAACTGGTTGGGTGCTCCACCCAAAACTGAAATGCCTGAGGGTCACAAAGGAAAGGGTTAGAAACAAACCTCACTGTAATATTGCACCCTGTGATTAGGGGACCAGGATGCTGTACCACAATAGTGTTTAATCCAATACTGTTGTCAGAGCAGCTCTGCTGGTTTTGACCAGCAAATGGCCATTCAAAACAGGTTAGTATAACTCAAGCAGAGGGTTAGAAGAATGAACGTGGCACGTTAAGAAAATTAGATTCACGTTGGAAAAATGGTTAAGATTAGCCGAAATGGTAAACCGACGCAGGTCAAAGATATTTAGCGATGACCTAATCTCTGAAACACAGAATATGACCACAGGACTTTAGAACCAACCAGGCTTGCCCTGAGAACAAACTTGGTTTCCATTAATGTGATTCTGCAGACAGGACAGGAAGTGATTCAACATACTTGTCCTTCCAGTAGTAGTGGCCCCATTGTCCACAGATGTCTTCTATTCCAGCGATGGCGTGCTCCATGAGCTGAGGGGGAGAAGGGAGGAGTTACTGTGGACATCCACTGTACACACAGTGAGTCTAAAACAGGCTGTCTATCGCAAACTGAACTTGTGTACTGTACCGTAGAACTGTCTTGACCTACCCTGGAATGGACCTCTACATTGATGGTGTCCAGGTTGCGGTTGGTTCTGCGGACATTGATGAACTCCACCAGTGGCCTAATGCTGATGCCCTGTGTTCAAGAGGGGAGCAGATATTAATACAAAGATATCAATTAAAAAAAGTACCCTGACAGTTTGACTGTCCCTGTTAGGGAACCCTTCCTTAGTTCCCAAGAGAACCCTTTATGGTTCCAGGTAGAACAATCCAGGTAGATACACTTACAGGGCAGTAGTTCTGGTTAAATAGATACTGGAACAGGTCAGTAGTTCTGGTCAGATAGATACTGGAACAGGTCAGTAGTTCTGGTCAGATAGATACTGGAACAGGTCAGTAGTTCTGGTCAGATAGATACTGGAACAGGTCAGTAGTTCTGGTCAGATAGATACTGGAACAGGTCAGTAGTTCTAGTCAGACAGATACTGGAACGGGTCAGTAGTTCTAGTCAGATAGATAATGGAACTGGTCAGTAGTTCTGGTCAGATAGATACTGGAATAGGTCAGTAGTTCTGGTCATATAGATACAGGAACAGGTCAGTAGTTCTGGTCATATAGATACAGGAACAGGTCAGTAGTTCTGGTCATATAGATACAGGAACAGGTCAGTTGTTCTGGTCATATAGATACAGGAACAGGTCAGTAGTTGTGGTCAGATAGATACTGAAACAGGTCAGTAGTTCTGGTCAGATAGATACTGGAACAGGTCAGTCGTTCTGGTCCAATAGATACTGGAACAGGTCAGTAGTTCTGGTCATATCGATACAGGAACAGGTCAGTAGTTCTGGTCAGATAGATACTGGAACAGGTCAGTGGACAACCTTGTTTCATAAGCCACTTCAGTCGTTGACATGGCGTCAGACTAGTCACCTACCTGGATGAAGACTGTGAAGAGGATGAGGCAGATGGTGGTTGAGACAAAAGGTTTGTTTCGGCCGATGTGGTCTGGCAGGGTGAAGACCAGGGCAAAGGCGACTGCCCCTCGCAGGCCACTATAGCCCAGCATAAACTGGTCCTTGAAGTTGAACGGGATGGTGCGGAAAGGGTTAATGATCTGGGTAAGCACCAGGATACCTGGGAGATCAGGGAAAGGGTGAAACGTTGAAGGTGAACATCAAGGAGTTACAATTCACATTAGAACAGAGTAGCCCAAATGTTTTATTCATTGTCTTACTTGTAACTATGCAACCAAAGCATGTAAAAGCAAAAATCTGAAGAGCAAAGTTGAACAGTCCCGGTCTACACATGTTGTAAGTGGCGCATGTGAAAAGTACAACATCATTTGATCTGACAGATTCTCTTATCTCTTTCCTACCCAGTCCTCTCCACAGGAAGGCAAACAGCAGGGTAAACAGGATGTAGCCCCAGTTCCACTCGTGTTCTGTCGTTATGGTGACCACGCCCAGGAAGAAGAAGATGAGGGTCTCGGAGATGCTACTCAGCATCTTGACCATGTGACGGATGGTGGTGCAGGAGCGCTGGGTAACATTCTCCTCCACGTAGTACTTCATGGTCAGGGCACACGTCACGATGCTGTGGAGGGACACCACAGGGACATCAACGTTGTCTGTGTGTTTCATGCATTATGTCTGTGTGTGTTGTATGCTAGCTCCACGACTTACGACATGATGCTAGAGATGTTGAACAGCTCAGCCACCAGGTAGGCCAGGTAGCTGTACATGAAGATGAAGAGCGGTTCTATTTCCCGGACGTTAGAGGTGAAGCGCGTGGTGAAGGAGGCTACGAAGCCAAACACCAGGCCAAAGGC